>JAOVYX010008576.1:0-35081 GCA_035668315.1 Drosera spatulata | reverse complement strand
TATGGATGACTGTAATAACTGACTTTCTAGTGTTCTGTATTGTAAACCCTTTCATAGACTTGCCTTGCTATGGATTTCGATCTATAGCGGCAGTGACGTCACATAACAATATTCAATAAATTATCGTGGCGTTACATTCTCATAGAACATTTTAGAAAATATTGTAGAACATATCCTTATAAAAATTTAAACAAAATACCTAAGGGTTAAGTTATGAACCGTAGATTTAAACTTATAATTGATTTTGGACTTGGATTAGTGTTGTTAACTCTGACATGATGTTTGTTTGGCCTTAAATTGTGGTAGATTTGGTTTTACAACAACATAAAAATTTTATGCCCAATTCAAGTGTACGGTTCCGGGATGTAGCCTCTATGTAGGCATACAGTTTTGTATATATGGTGCAGTATTAGCTAACGTTTTTATGATTTGACTTTCGTCAGAGGAGCAGAAAATCAAATCAGAAAGCGGAATCAGAAAGCAAAGAAGAAAGAGGATAATGCAAGATTGAAACAACTTATTGAGAAAACTTAAGGGGACATACCTGGATAATGGTCTTTCCTTTGCCAAGTATGTAGTTCGCCGTACTGTTTACTAATTCTACCTGTTAGGATAAATTTGGAGAGTAAGCATGAAGAGTTTGTGTTGATGCAATTGGGATTTGATATTCTGCCGGTTGTTACTTAACCACCTTATGAAGTAAGAACTATATTATTGCTGCGAAAATCTGAATATATAAGGCGGCGCGGTTCATGGAGCGTTACTCGTGACACAAAGTTCACGGATCTTTTAAGTGGTGTACGGTTTTTTTTCCTATTATGTGGAACAAAGGGGCTCCGTAACTTGGGCAAATATAATATTAGATGCTTGGAAAACTGGGAAATGCCATGTGATCTCCAATGTGAACGTCTGCTTGATCTCTAATGTGAAGAATTCAACTATGGAATCTGGCTAGTTATAAAATCCGATGTGAACATTTGCATTGTCATCTTCTAGAAACTGTTTTTCGTGCTACCAGTCAACTTTTAAAACAGAAGTCCAACAACTTTTAGATAATGCAATTCAAGAATTGCTCTGATGTTTCTCTTTTTTCCCTGAGCTGACTATCTCTGTTCCTTTCTGCAAAATGAAAACATTATAAAAGAAGCTGCTGTAAAAAATTACTTGGAACATCTAGGATATTTACTTGCAGCTTAACAACGGGAATTATTCTGAAGCGCTGTCTCCATTTTTGCATGTATGATGACATTGTAAAACAAGCATAATGCTTTTAGATATGTGATATCCAATTGTATAAATCGCGATTTGATTGCTGATTTCATTGTCCTTGGCAGGTTTCTCGTTTGAGACCAAAAAATGCAATGCTAATTACCAGAAGCCATTATCCCGGCGTGCATGTTTGTGCTCTGCCAGTTGCCTCGCAGGTATTTTGCTCTCTAATCTTTTGATTCTACCTGCTAGATGGTCATTCGAAAGAACTTTGTAATCATCAGTGTTATTAGAAATCCCTGGGGCGTGCGACCTCTAGGGCATGGGATAGTCATATAAGTATCGAAATCAATCATAATGCTCCGACCTTTAACAACAGTGTCATTCAGACCGAACCACGCACATCGTAACAGAAGTAAAACAAATCACTTCTGCTTGTGAATTGACATTCATCACTCAGTTCTTGGCATGTTGCTAAATGATGAGAAATTGTTCAAATTCTAATACAGACGAAGCTTCCATGATAACGGCCAGAACATCTTAGATCTCTTCCATCAGCATAATCAGGTAGAAGTCAACTTCACCAACCTGATCATCAATCTTGAAGCCCTTGTTTGCATTGTGGAGATCGCTCAGCGAAATTAAATCTTCATAGCCGTTGCAATGTTTGTCTTTTGTGTACCAGGTACGTGCTGCAAGAAGTACATCCAAAATGTTAAAAAAATGTAATACCCGTGAATTTTGGGAGTTTTGAGATGAATATATAACGTTACGTTTTTTAAAATAAATCGTGCTTAAAGGTTATATATTTAAATTCAAGAAAAATATTTGATTAATTAAATCAAATATGACGAAGGAATATTTGGGATGAATAGTTGAACACGCCAATAAACATTACGAACGTTATAAACGTTACGCGTAAGGATTATCGATTTAATCCCAAAAACAATGAATTATGACTCGGGAGGTCATATTTTCATACATGGGATAAATCTATCGATGCAAATAGATTTTTCATGGATTAATATTACGAAATTTGGGTGAATAATGGACTGAACGAGACGTATCGTGGGACGGAACGTAGGATTAAACCCACACTCACCCAACTTCACTTTCCTCTCCACTCTCCCGCCCACTTCCCACCTTTCTTCCCTTTCTTCCACTTCAACCCACCGCACTCACTCCCACCACCAGCCATCATCTCTTCTCTGTCCAACAGCCACAGCAGCCGGCCACCTCTCCTGCAGCCGCCATCATCATCATCATCATCATCATCTTTGTCATCACATCACCACACCGTCACCACCATCATTTTCATCATCATCACGACGCCCAGCCCAAGACAACAGGCAGCAGCGGCGTGGAGGGGAGAATCAGCATCTGCAGCTTGGCTAGGGGACGCCAACGGATCCATTCTTGTGATCGTGTGCTTAAGAAAACCTAACGCGTTCGAGGTAACCTCACTCGTCCTATACACCTCTTTTATTCGTTCACACGATTCAAACATGTCCGTGCATGTTTGAGGCGTGCTTATGTTGTGTTTGATGTGTATATAATGGTTTGGATGCGTTGTGGTGAGAATCGAGGGATCCAGTGTCGGGCAGAGAGGTTTCTTGCAGATTCTGGGCAGAGAACTGTCGCCCCCTGGGTCGCGGTCGCGACAACGGAAAAAATTGAAATTTGCCTGCACAGTGGCGTCGTGCCCGTGACAGGGGAGTGTCGCGTCCGTGACGGCCCAATATCGCGACCACGATACGCCCGATCGCGCTCGCAACGGCTTTCTGGCTAGGAAAAATACATTTTCGTGTCCCGAACCTTAAAGCTAAATGCGTATTTAAGATATATAACACCTACGCATGGAAATAAATTGTCAAACGTGCATAAACGATCACGTTTGACATGTAATGTGATATTTGGGGTTGAAATGAACTAGAATATATCCTTATAATATATTTATCCTTATGGAAAATAAATGAAAACGACCGCTAAATGATTAATAAAAAGGGAACGAGGGATATGGAGTATAATTATACTATCTATATGAACTAATGAAAAGTAAACAAATAAGAAATATCGTCTCCTTGAATTGATAAGGACGACATTGACATCCCTTGTGGTTCGTTGGTCGTTTTCCTTGAAATTATTGAGAAGGTCGAACATGTTGTCCCTTCTTCGATCCATTGCGATCATCTATTTTTCATGAATAGCCTTGGTGGCTTGGGTTTAAGTCATTGCACTCCTGCATTATCCTCTGGGTCATCGTCACGGGTGAAAACTAGTTAGGGAGCGATGGACATCCCCCATCCTCTTTGCATGCATGCAGCGGCTTTTACATCGTTGTGGCGTGGCCACGGGTTACTCACTGCAGGGAGACTCAAATTATCACAATGTTGACAAACGATACCACATTGAATACGCACAAGAGGTGCAAGGCGACGCAAAGAGTAGACAGGTGCGAAAACAGAATCTATTGGGTAGCCCGGCTGACGATTGACACTTTATCTTATTTCTGTACTCCGAGTCGGTCAAATCCTTGGAGTTATCGCTTCTGAGTCGAGTCATGAACCCTAAATTAATGCAAATGAAAGGAATAACTCTTAAAAGCGATACAAAGTTATATAAAATAATGAGAAATAATATTGTGTGATATGGCGTCCATATTTTTCTATATATATAAAAATATTTTAGGGATTTTCGACGGTCGTCATAACCGTTAGCAAAAGTTCCCTGTAATTGGGATTCATACACCTAAGATTGCTGAGCTTCGTTAGCTCAGGATTATGTCTTTCAATTGCAAGTATTCCCCTAACAGCACCTGAAGGCTCTTAGAGAGAGTTTGCATGCATTTAGATGATCTCATATATTTCGGATATTATAGAAGATCAGATGTCTATATTGATTAAATATCATAATCGATCTACATTACTTCCGCTTTAATATTATAACTAAACATATATTTGGGACTGTAAGTTATGAATTTGGTTACTGTTTATAATTCCTTGACTACTGTATCCCTAAAACCCATTCGGTTTGTTTAACCTTATCACGTACCGGGTCCGTGACCGCATAACGCTCACGTGTCTTCCGGCGCGGAAAATCGAGGGCGTTACAAAAAACCTTTTTATTACTGAACCTCAGTTTACCCCTTTATCGTTCTTAAGCTTCTTTTTTCCATAGAATATTTTTTGGTTTACTATGGCATAGAAAAGATTGCATCGTATTCGTTGAGTGTATACAAGACTATGAATTCTATAATTGGACGTGTCGGTGGTGCTGTAATACTGTAAATTGATAAATTTATAATGTAAGTTGATATACTTATGCTATAGATTTTTTTTGATTTTTTTTTGGAGAGATTTATGTTGGAGACTGTTGATTATATAGGGTAAGATAATAAAATTTGATTATATATATTTATCAACCTATAATATATTTTTATCAATTTGAAATATAAATTTATCAATTCAAAATACTTTGCTGTTGCAACATCTATGTATTTTCGTATTTGATCTGGCTCTTAGCTGTAGTGAAAACATCGGCTTCATTCAGCTGATTCTTGACACACATTGTTCTATCCACAGTTTAACTTTTTCCCGTTAATTAGTTCTGTCAAATCCAAGAGTTCCAGGAAAAGTGAGAGGCTTCGTCTTTGCTCTGCTCCAACCCCTGTAGGACATAACTTCAATTGCCTGAGGAATAGTATCGAAGCAAGGAAGAAAAAGTCATAATTAGAAAATATTTTTTTCGTTTTATTCAAATTATAATATTTTTTTATATCGTTTTATTCAAATTATAATATTTTCTTATTAATTATTATCTCCGTTTCATAATTATTACAACAGGTACGTTTTTTATACTATTCAATACGCATGAATACAAGTCTTCTTTTCATATTAAAAGACGTCTGATTGTCCTGCAATATAAATTAAGTTGAAATACGTAATTTACACAATCATTGATTTTTCACGATAAATTTATTAAAAAACTACGTTTAATCGTCGTTGCACGCATGTCAAACTTTGCATTGACATGCGTGTAAAGTCAAAACGTTGTAATAATTTCAGAATGAAGAGTAAATTTTTTTCATACATAAATATCAAAATATTCTTATTTTATATCACATCAATAATCTCATCATCATTTCTCTTTTTTTTCTCACTCCTCTTTCTCTCTCACACTCACTAAAACAAAATACTCTCTTTTTCTGAATTCAACACATACATAAATAATTATGTCTAATCAATCAATTGTAATTTTTTTGGAAAGAAGGGAGTTGAATTTAGGAGATGAGCCTATCAAGCCGAGTTATGGGTGACTTAAGATTGGCTCATTTAATTTTAAAAGTCTAAAATTAAGATCAAACTTAACTCACATAAATGATATTCGAATTGAATTTTTATCGAGACGAATCAAACAAATTTGTGAACCGATTTGGCTCATTTATAACCCTACCTCTCCCGTTAGATATAAGCTGTCAACGGTATGCAATGCAGTTGTATCCTTTATACGCGTTCATTCTGTATTGGCTTTACCTTTGTGGTTTGTCTGTAACCAAGAGTTTTGTAACGATGCACAGAACTCTATATTTGTTAACACACAGAGGTTGATCACCCTCATATATTTTCAGTTGTTTAGGGATCCTTTCACTGTCGCTGTTTAAAAATATAAAAATAAAACAATTAATAAAATCACAAAAACAACAATCATAACAAATTCATTTCATGAAATAAATTTACATTTTGTTGAAGGAATCTTGAATGATACATATCAATAAAACAAGAAACGAAAATCAAAACCTATTTTTTTATTTTTCTATTCATTACTTTATTATTCGTTCTTAAAACATAAATCTGTAACAAAAAACTTCTATATCAACCAAAGCAAAAATAAAGCCGATACCATACAATGCCCTTGTTATGTTATGTCGGTGTTAAAGAATTTCGCTGCGCCGACAATGGCCACTACTCCACCACCTCTCTCGGCAGCGCCGCCGTCAGCGCCACGGCAGGTCTAACCGTCGTCCCTACATACACTTCCTTCTTTGATTACTTTACCAATCTCAGCCTCTCGGCCGCCGTCAGCATCGCCGCCGTCCCCGCGCCGGCGTTTTCCTTTTACGCCAGGGATTCACGGAAGTCTGGCACATGGACATATAATATGATTGAATAATGAGGTTGATTTCTTTACATAAGTTGATTAAATCGTTTTTTTATGAATATCATAAAAAATTAGCTCAATGATAACTCGTTGCACTCACAAACCTAATTGCAGAGGTTCCACTCCTCACGATAACATAAGGAAACAATTGCTTTGTATGTTTCTTTGCTTTGCTTTTATCATTAGAGTGAAAAATTTGTTTGAGAAGAGTTTGTTAGGGCTGATGCTTAGTGCTAAACTCTTTCCCAACACGGTAGGGGTTCGACACTCTCAAACGGCATTCGGAAACAGTTCTGTATTTCCGGGGTTACACGAGTTGTTGCCTTTTCCTTCTAAGAAATTAATGAATTTTTGCTATGGATATCAATGATACAAGGCAGAATACAATGATATTGTCATTTGGATGCAGCTTATCTTACGTGATGTGAAATAAAGGATTGGTTTATTGTTTCTGTAGATGTCGCGCCGTTGTTGCATGTAATTAGGATCATAATTACCAAGGTTAGGCATGCGGGATAGAGCTTAACACATTATTATTCGGGACTTCAAGTTGCACTTCGGTGTGCTTGTTTGTTACGTGGAATGCGAGGGGAGTTCAGGTGTGGGATGCGAGGGGAGTTCAGGTGTCCAATAACTCTACTTAGGATGGCGAGAAGGTTTAGGAATTCGGTGAACGAGGCGACCATGGTGGAAGAGTAATACTTTCGAGGTGAGGCACGTTTATGGAAGTTGATGTGGAAAGATGGAAAGGGTGTGCCTCGGAATGGAAACGATACAATGGAGAAACAGCTAGAAGAAATTTTGAATATAAACTGTCAAACGCGGAGCGGATCTAGATCTGCTCCTTAACCTTGGTTGAAGGATAGTCGATATGAGATAGGTTATAAGGAATGATACGATACTATGAATTTGTTACTACAAGTTTGAAAGAACCATGTAACTTAGCGTGTTCAAGCTGGAGAAATTCCCGATATGCTACAACATTTAACAACTGTATCACGACAATAAATAAGCTCATACATAACCACATACATTGTACAAAACTATAGCAGATCAAATCTGTTGTTTAGTGATATGCCGTTCGACACCTAGCTATTGATGTTTTGCTCAATGACAGGGAAATTTTCACAACTCAGATCGAGCCAAATCCCAGTTCTGCAATAACAACCTGAGCATCTTAGATGTCATACATTAGCATCATCCTGGCTATTTCAACTTCAATAATCACCTGATCATCCATTTTGAAACCCATGTTTGCATTGTGGAGATCACTCAGTGAGAGTAGTTCAGTATCGCCCGTGCTATGTGTGGCCTTTGTGAACGAGGCACGTGCTGCAAGGAATACAACCAAAGGTAAATAAATTCATTACCCAGAGAACTTATTGGAAATCCAGGACTGATTGAATATTTGAACTCTTTGATAATTCTTCTTCATCTTACCTTTTCAGTAGTCTTAAGCTGTTTATCCTTTTTTTTTTTTTTTCTGGAAGAATATGCTTGTTGTTTTCTATGGCATAGAAAAGTTTCAAATCTAATTGATATTTGGAAGTGTGACTTCTCCATAGATTTATATTGAGAAGTTGAGGTTGATCTTATTCGTGCGGGAAGCATCCTCTCCATTAAGCTAATTCTTGACTCTAAATGTTACTTCCACAAATAACTTTTTCCCGTTGGTTAGATCAGAGAAGTCCACTAGATTCAGGATAAGTGAGAGGCTCGTTTTATATCATTTTTTAAGAAGCCATTAGCTGGCAGAGTGAAATCCTTGAAACGGAGTGCATGTGCAATCCCCTTTTCTTTCTCCGTAGCATCATAGGTGAGCTCCCCAGGACCTGAACTTATTTTGTTAGCCAAAAATAGTTGCGAAGGACTGAGACATGTTGCTTAACAAAGGGAAAGTGATGAACAATTGCCGTATGAAAAGAATTAACCTTGTAACAATTGCCGTATTCTTCCTTATGTAATCATAGATGAAGAATTTGATTGTAGCGTCCACATTCCACCCATGGTCAAGCTTGTATTTCAGTTTTAGATAGAGAGAAACGTGATCCTTTCCACCATCATCCATGTTCCCGTTAGGATAGATAACAAATATCCTGAAATATGAATGATTTGTTGAGAATAGTTTACCCATATCTGATATGGTGAAAATATTATTAGTGTTATATAGATCATGGGTCACTCCAACTCATTGTCAATTGGTTTTGAGTTGGAACCAGAGATTTAATAAGATTATAGTTCAAACAATTGGTTTTAAGTGTAGTTCACGATAAGTGGGTTGCTTTCATACCATTTGTGGCCTGCTGCATCAAACTCTGTTGATTCAAAACGATTCGCTCCTACTCTTGAATCTTCGACTTCTGTGAAGGACTCGATCTCAAGAAGATAGTGTACAGGTGCTGCTTCTCTCACTGATCGTATGACGACTGATGCACCTTGAACTTTAAATGCGTATGATGCACTCTCTGAAGAAACTTTGTCGCAGAAAAAGAGAATAAAATGAAAAAAAAGGTGAGTACCTTTATTTGAAGTTAGTGGTCATATTCTTTTGGGAATTGCTTCTTGTAATAACCAAAGTTTCTTACCTAGTGCATCGTTGGATGATAGTTTGCATTTGAGCTTGATTTGCACAGAGAAAACCAAGACACTGAGACTTGAAGTTTTAAATTTTTAGTGGAAATGATTGATATGTCTAGTTCTTTCTCTGGATTTCTATTATCTCTCACAAGTCCTGAACCCGATTTATATATTATTTTTACAGTTCACTTTATGTACCCATAAAATTCTATTGATGATTACATAAATCGGTTTCAATCATATTGGTATCAAAAATTTTTAAGCTAACTTCATATATTTATAATAGATTTTGTATATTATATTGTATTGTATGTAGAGAAATGTAGAGGATGTGAGTATAAACAATGAATCTTTATTGATGTAACACACAAAGTATTACAACATGACTTTGGACACTTAGTGCTTCACTACACAACTCACTCCTCAACACCTAACAACTCAATGACACACTACACAAATTGAACACAACATACTCTTGAAGACTCTTGTGATTGTGGTAGGACTTGTTTGCTTGATTGAATGATGAGTTGAGAAGGCCTTGGACCCTTTTTATAGTGGAGGATGAAAGTGTGTAGAATGTAAAAAGAATGTAAAAGATGTAGGAGATATTTTTGGAGAAAAATCTAGATAAGGAAAGGGATGGAGAAGAGTGGAGAATTCTAGATTCACCTTCTTTGGGCCATACATATTGGGCTCAAGGATTGATCTTGGGTTTGAGTCTTTTTTGGGTTGGTGTTGGACCTTCAACACTCCCCTTCAACACCGACCCCTCTTGCTTCCATCCCTAGAAGCCGATGAAACTCTTCGAACTTCGCTTAGTTGAGTTTCTTGGTGAAGATATCTGCTATTTAATTCTTCATGTTGATTGGCTTCATCTCCACCTCCTCTTATAGTATCTTCATCTGTTGCAATTGCTGTATTTGCATACTTTGGATTTGGTTTCTTCTCCCTCTTTGATCTGGATCTACTTCAATCTCTATTTGTGTTGGCCGTTCCTCTTTTTTCATCTTGGTCTTCTGAGTAGTTTTCTCGTACACTTTTTTTTTTCATGGACTTTTCGAGTGTTCAGATGATTCAGACAAGACTTCATCACCCCCAACATCTTCCTGCTCATCCATCTTTTCTTGTACTTTGTTTTCTAACTCTTCAGAATCTGGGAGCACCACCTCTTCTGTCGATGATCATGATGAAGCTTCGTCGAAAACCACATTTCCTGAAGTGTAGCAGCGACCTGTCGTAGGATCACAACACCTCCATCCTTTCCTTGCATCATCATATCTGACAAAGATACAATGAATTATCGAAGATGGTCTTGGACAAAGACGTAGCAGACACATCTAAATACGCGGAAGTTGCTGATCGTGGGTTTGACATTCCATAGCTTCTGAAAAGGTGAGATGAATTGTAATTTTGTCTGAGGTAGCCTGTTGATTACATACGTCACCGTCTTCATAGACTCTGCCCAAAACCTTGGGGGCATATTCTTTGATTGCATTAAGCTTCGATATATCTCTGTCAAGTGTCGGTTCTTCCTCTCACTAACACCATTTTGCTGAGGAGTGGTAGGGCATGTCAATTGACGCTTGATCTTGTGCTCCTTTAGGAATGCCGAGAATAGTTCTGATGTGTATTCCCCTCCATTGTCGGTACGTACACAACGTACCTTCTTCTCAAGTTCATCTTCAACCTTTTCTACGAAGTCTTTAAATTTTATGACGACTTCGTATTTTTTTTTTAAGAAAGTAAACTCACACGTATCTTGAAAAAATCATCAATGAAAATCACCATATACTTTGCCCCGCTGATAGATGGATGTTTCATCGGTCCGAAGACATCTGTAAGGAAGTTGATGAGCAATGTAGAGGATATGAGTATGAACAATGAATCTTTATTAATGTAACACATAAAGTATTACAATACGACTTTGCACACTTAGTGCTTCACTGCACAAATTACTCCTCAACACCTAACAACTCAATGACACACTACACAAATTGGACAAACACACTCTTAAAGACTCTTGTGATTGTGGTAGGACTTGTTTGATTGATTGGATGATGAGTTGAGCAGGTCTTGAACCCCTTTTTGTAGTGGAGGATGGAAGTGTGTAGAATGTAGAAAGAATGTAGAAGATATTTTGGGAGAAGAATGTAGATAAGAAAATGGATGGAGAAGAGTAGAGAATTCTAGATGTCTCTAGAATTGTTCACCTTCTTTGGGTCATACATATTGAGTTCAAGGATTGGTCTTAGGCTTGAGTCTTTTTAGGGTTGGTGTTGGGCCTTCAATGTTGTAAGGAAAATAAAATGTCAATATAATAAATAAATTATTTATGATCTTAAATATATAAGGCATTAAATACATAATCAATCAAACTTTGATATCAAGAATAACTAAATTTGTTTTATATATATAAATAGATAAATAGAGGGGTTAGGATGAAAGACAACAGGTAGAATCAGGCTAATGGAGTGACCTAAAAGAGTTAATTTTCTGGATATTGACCTAAAGTGTATTATGAAAAGCAAGTACAGATAGGTGAAGAAAATCAGAAAAAATGAAGACATACCATTTGGTGGTGCCATGGTGAGTTCTCTTTGTTGTGCTATCCTGAATCCTGCAGTTTTGTGTTCTCTCCACTGCCTTGTTCAAAATAGCTATCCCAATTGCTTCATTGTATATACGCCTCTCGGGTATATACATTGAAAAGTTTTACTAGATGAACTATAGTTTTGGAATAAGTTTATTTGTCTTGTGTTGATCCTAGAACATGAAATGATCAGTTTTTAAATGATGGGCATGTCATGTGCGGTACGTTTGGATAAATAATTTATGTTATGTAAATGTGCAATGTCTACTTTCATGGCAGGTTTATCTCCTGGAAACTATAGAGGGACTGAGAAAGTATTTATCCTGGTTTTGTAAATGGTTGCAGGTTTGTTAATATATCACAGAATTGGATTAAATCATATTGATACCTACGTATAGGTCGATGCAGAGCTTATGTATCTTATCTGTTGACAGAAGCTACCAGGAGAATCTAAATCTATTGTCAGGAACGATCTGTTGTAGACGGGGCGTTGCTTGTGAGACAATATTTGTTGTAGGCGGGACGTTGCTTGTGAAACAGTTTGGATGGACCTTTCTTGCGAATCACAGGAGGTTAGTTTTTCCATTCATGGGGAAGGAAGAAGGTTTTGTATTCATCAGGTGATTTTAATACTGAATCAAACGATTTCAACCCTGTACTTCCCGTAGGAGAATTCAATATGGAGTCTAAGCTGTCAAAAAATATTTTAAGTTAATTTTTTTAATCGTTCTTTAAGATATTATTATTTGCCCACTTGTACAATAAAAAAAGGTCTCCAATGGGAACGTTTGCTTTTGTCATTTCCTGGAAACTGCTCCTCGTGGAAACAGTAAACTTTTGTAGCAGGTGTGCAACGACTTTTCAAATCATGTTGCTGTGCTGATTCTTTTTTACCACTGAGCTGATTTGTTATTTGTGCATTCTGTAGACATGATAACATTGAAAAAAGCTGCGGCAAAAATTTACTTAGATAGAAATTTACTTGCGCTGTTAACGTCGTGGATGCAGCTTAGCTGTCTCTATTAGTTTAGGCGTTGAGAACATTAAGGACTTTGTACTCTTTCTGTTGCACCCTTTGAGTCGCAATGCCTATCCTGGTAGGAGCTATTCAATGCCTATTCTGTTAGGAGCGTGAATCAACCGATCATTTGTATGCTTATGCGATTCCTGTGTATTCATAAACTAAGATTGAGCATGGTGTCCGAACCTAAGGAGATGAACATCCTCGATTGTTTAGTTCCTGTGCATCGATTTTTATGATCTTATTTTTTAAATTCTCAATAAAATCTGGTAGGACTGGGCCTGAGAGAGTAGGGCTTCTGTTATTGAGCATTGGGCTGAACTAATCCTACATTTGTTGGGCTTGCTGTATGAGCTTGGTGGCTATGTCTCCTCTTTATTAAGGTGATTCAATTTTTTTGCCTTTTTCTTTTTCTAGGAAGTGAACAGGTTTGATTATGCTGCAAGAACACCAACATTTCTGCATTGGAATGGAATGGACTGGATAACAATTTGGGCAAGAGTGACCCAGGCACGGATTTCTGTCAAGTACTCGTTCTCTCATCCACTGCTTTTATTTGCACTTTGCTGTCTGCTAACGTTGGCTTTGATTAATCATTATCTTGTTGAAACCACATTATCTGTTGGCTTGTTGATGGTTTGGGTCAATGTTTTTTATTCATAATCTGCAGTGTCAGGTGATATGCTTTGATATATATTCTCATTAGTCGTTTCCCCCATCTGCTTGATCTTTTGCAGTTTTCAGTTTATTTTGCTGCTATTCAGCTTATTGAATCTGCGATTATGAACAGTTGTTTATAGTTGTAAATCAGTAATATGAACACACTTCAGTAATTAATACACCAAATTGAGGGTACAATATGACAATAGCATCAATCTCATGCGCCAAAGCTAATGGTGAACAGTTTGAAATATATCACACATTTGGAGCGTAAGTACGACTGTAACTCGAATCAGCTTTATTCAGCCTTACCCTAGAGATCAGTTCATGAGAGTATGCTATTTGGATTTAAGCTGGTTAAAGTTTCCTATTCCTAGGCTCATATCTTTAATTTCTCTCCCTGAATGCTCCAACTTCAGTCAAGGATAGAAATAGATTTGGCAGATGGAAGTTGCATGGAATTCAACTGCACCTTAGTTATCTATAATGTTTTACAGACCGTGCTGCAAGTGTTGTGTCATATGGAACTGTATTTCTGCCACAAGGTAGATGGACTTTTTCCCTGACCGTAATTTACATATTTGATGTCCGGTATGTGAAGCACAGGAGGGGTTAAAGATTCCGATAACTATTACCGTGATAGGTTGAGAATGAACCCACCTCAACTCATTCCATATGCATGGAACCAGCAAGGAATCAAGTAGGAGCATCAACATGCTATTTTCAGTTGTCTAAATTTGTTTCTCATATCTACCCTGCATGTTGATACTTAATTTGACCCACATGTGATGAGACTTATCATCACCATGTCTGCTGGATGCTTTTATTTGGATGGGTTGTTTTAGCCTGAACTGAGACTCGGTGGCCACTAATGTCCGATAACGGGATATTTGAAAATCAAGGCAGGCAAAGACATGTGAGGTTGTCATTATTGTCAAGGCAGCTCCAGTGTAGATGAATTTAATCTGGACCAAATGATTAACAGGATTGATTCTTATAAAGAAATGAGCGGCAACCTCAGGTGATGTATAGTACTGAGAGTAATGAGTATCTTAGTTGGCTGGTTTCGGTCATAGGAAGTCTAGAAACCTGATAATGCTAAAATTCAAGGCAGCAAATCAGAAGGAACCACTCCTGTCGGGTGGTGATATTAAGGATGTTACAGTACAAATGACATTTCTGAGTGTTTTATGATTAGCTTGATTCATAGTGAGGATGGTTCCCTCTCAATAGGATTGATCTGTGCTCGTGTTTATGGTCTCCACTGGTGCAGTCATCAGTTCCTTTGTCTAAGAAATGGTGAACCCTTCTATTTTTCTTAACATTGGAATTTTTTTAGATCCTTCGTCGAGGGCATTAGAAGGTGTAGGTTCTGTACACTTAGTGTACTTGCTTTTTTTTACCAGGTGAAGGTGACAGTAGACTAGCAACTGCAGTAAGTTACATTTGTAGCTGACATTTTTTTTATGTATCCAAAGTCCAAACAATATATCCTTCCGTTTGTGGATATTGCTTCTTGTTCCTGATTTTTCAGTCTGTTTATTTTTTCATTTTCTAGAAACATCAGAATGTGCTTGATGCCTTGAGTTCATTTCCGCTGTAGCTACTTGTATTTGTATTTACCTTCTGCTAGTGTTTCTTCGCCATTATTGAAAAAGTGGGGGGAAAACGTCGAAACATAGTATTGGATATGTATGTCTCAGCACAAGAATTCTAAGATAGGTCACATGGAAATAAACATCTTGCTCAAACCTTAGTTATATCTACAAAGAAAATTTCAGGAATAAATAGTCAAAACATCTATTTCTTCCTATCTGGAGTTATGTATTCGTGACAATAGGTCCTTGAAGTAATACTCGCTGCAAGGAACAGTCACCCCGCCCTCGCCATAGTCGTAGCCAAACTCTTCCTCTGCTTGCCTCAGTAACTGTTGAAATAGAGGATGCTTCAAGTATGATATAGGAACCACAAACCGTTTTTTCTCTTCGTCGTTCCCGACATATATTGCGAAATGGCCTCTAGGCACGTATAACGTGCATGGCTGTCGACGTGAACCTTGTCCCCTAGGCGAGAACGGCGTTCTTATACTTGTCCGATCCGCTATGTGTGGCATATGGATTATACCCATTTGTTAGGAAGATAGAAGAGAAACTTTGGCTTTTTGAAATGTGAATGGATTCTTTGAAGGGTGTTTGGGTATATATATGAGAATATGGATAAGATTTGTGTACAACTTTTATATATATAATGTACGTATAGGATATTTTTGCATGGATAATATTGAAAAAACATGCAAATTGAGTGAGGTTGGAGGATTAAAATTTAGGTGGGATGACAAGCATGTATTGGGTACTTCAGTGTCCTTGCACATGGCTGTCTAAGTAATTGCCATGCTTCCAACTTGGAGTTATTGGAGAGCAATAAATTCATTGAACTTAAAAAAAAAAATATAGCCCACCGTTTTCTGATCTCACCACTCATGAAATGTCAAGTTCTTCTTTTGATTGGACAAATATTTCGATAAAGAAGTATTTCTTCTTTGCAATGCTGTTCTAGTCGTGTTTCTTTCCTTTATGCTAGTGTTGTAGTATCTATGGTATAGATGTGTACTGAGTAAATTTCTTTGCAAAACTGATGTCCTAGACAAGTCTGTGTTGCGAAGTAGAAGGTTGTTGTATTCATCAGGATCAAATTCTCTAGATCTCAGACTTCTCAGTCTACATCTCGCTAGATGTCGCTCTATCTACTGTGTGTGGACTTGATATTCATGACTCCTTGCTCATCCTTCTAATCTTCATTTTAAGCATATCATGCATATAATATTTTGTAATTTTGAAATTAAGCACAATGTGCCATTTCTGTTTCCTATACCTTTGGAATGCCATTTTCGATTTCTGCTTGTCTCTCAGACGATGCAAATTTCTTGAGCAGTTTTTGCTATCTGCTGAACATATCTTGCCGCAAGATACACCTCTGTCTGAAATAGTGTGTTGCAGAGAAAATGGCATTTTTACGAGCAAAAAACCTCGGTGCTTATCACGTTGTTGGTCTTGCCAACTTAGACATATCCTTACAGTTTGTTGCATATATGTAACAGCCATGTCCAAGCTGAAAACCGTTCTATAACCTTTTATGTTGAATTCAAACTCTTCTTACCCTTCTTGTTTGCAGGGCAACGTGAGGCCACAGGTCGGATTATTGAACCCGGATCCTTCTAGTCCACGACCAAGGAAAGTTTTGGAGCCACGGGTATGCTCAGGTAAGACTTGATTGCTAAATTTCTGTTTTTAACCTCATTAGGCACATGAATAGCAGCATGTAACTTCCTGGAATTGCTTGCTGATGTCTTTTGTGTGTATTTCTTACTTTCCTTGGAACAGTGTGTCTGATGTTATGAAATTCAGAAGTTATCTGATTCGATTAGTAAAACTTTAGAAACTGAGAGCTTTGATCACTGAAACGAAGGTGCGACCATGCAGGTGCAACGCGTAGTCTGTGATTTTCTACGTAGCAAAAACAGAGGAATCATGTTGGAAGATTTTTTACTTGAAATCTTCATAATGGAAATTTGAAAAATACAACTTATTTTCTTATGAATTTTTAGATTTCTTTTAAAAAATTGTGGCTATAAGTGATTGTTGCCGCTTGTTACTCACTCTCATTGCAGTCACAGTGGCCCTATATGCTTATATGCAATGGATCCATCAGCATGTGGCCTACCGTGCAGAAAGCTTGCACGGCTATGGTTTTTCCCCAATTACTATCTCATCCCCACACAGCACTCCTGTACGTGGTTTGTCCCACTTGTACCCTTTGAGTACATTTAGTCACTGGATCATCAAATATCCATAAATAGTGAGTTCCTCCTTTGGCTCCTTTCTCGCGTTACGAGGAATAATAACGACCATCCCTTAGACTCGTTTCTGTAAGAAACTTTACCCATCGCTTGTTGCAGTAATAGTATTATGGCAAAATTACATGACAATCTCGGAACTCATTGTAGGGAAGTCATTGTTGAAGCTCACGGAGCACAGTGAAGGATGATGCGCAGAATTGAAGTCGTATTCTGATGTATGAAAGGTACCAGTTTCAGTTGTGATTTGGTCTGTGGAAACCGAACTAGATCTGAAGTTTCGTCCACACTCCCTTTTACTTGATAACAACCGACTTCCGTTTTATGAACCTATTTTACACGGGAGTTTTTAATATTGGGTAAGTTACAGTTCAATTTATATTTATTCTATGAAATCGACCATCTCCATTCTCCAGGTCTTTGGGTTGCTCACATCAACAGAGCATGTGACACGGACTTGGAGGAGAATGGATCAATCGAAGTCTTGAAGTTTGTTTGCAGGAACTATTGAAAATACTGGCATTATAAAACGCTCACTTTTCTCTTCAACGCAATGAGGAGTTTTCTTTCATTTTCTTTCCTTCCTTCCATGCACGTTGTATGTGTCAGTGACTTCTTATATTCAGGAATTAACTTTACGACTTTCTGCATGTTTCATTCACATGCTGCAATAAATTGATCCATGCAATATATCATTCTGAAATTCACCTTTTTCTACTTGCATTTCAAATTTCCATGCCCATATATGGCTTTGCATTGATATAACTTTTCTTGTGCATGATTGCCTATTGGGCCAATGTGATTGTCACAATTCAAAATCTTATAATGTTATTCGCAGCAGCTTCTTCTGGAGCACTGAGCAAGCCTCGAAGGCAAGTGATGTAATGTGTCAAGTTCAGAACGGCAATTCCATGCATCAAAGTAATGATAGACGTCTTGGCGTGGAAGGTCTTGTGTCAACCCTGAGGTCCATGATTCGAATATTGACCATTAGAATGATAAATGTTCGAAGTTTCATGTATTATGGAGTGATGATTGTCACATTGTTATCCAAAACCTAGCAGTAGGTCTTACGTTCTGCTGTATGATCTGCTGTCGTACTTGAAACTAATGATTGATCTTCTGCTGAGTGCTAAGTACCTACGTTTGGGCACTCTCTACTCAAGAGACCCTCGTTTCAGTGGGCTTATTTGTGGTAAATATCTTTTTGTCCTACGTGATTGACTAATGAAATATTAAATTTCATCAATCAATTAGAGAATATCCTAATAGAAAATATTAAAGAGATTGTAATTAGTATTTCTCTTTTCATGAGTGTGCCTCATCAATTCATCAAGTTCCTAATTGTGATGTGTTTTAGCTTCGTATAATTCATTCTGAACTCGTCAATATGAGACTATGATGTGCTTATTTAACTCTTCATAACGTCTCCATCAGCATAGCGCTATCAACTACTCACTAGATATTGATGGTTTTACAAGGGTTTGATCGATCCCTCTGTCCCAAAAATATGTTGTACATGACGGTTTCGGATTCAAAATAAAAGGCGATATAATTCTTTGATGAAATTTAATTATGAAGAATATCAAGTGATTCATATTTTTGATGAGTTTATTATGTGTGGATAAATCATTAGATTTTAACAATTCAAAACTCATTTTTGTTAAAAGTAAATAAAAAATTATAAACTTTTAATTTCATCACCTAGAATCTTCCCCATTAAGACAAATTATCCAAAAATTTTCAATGAAAGTTTCACTTATATTTCAGTACTCATGAGGCTACGGGAACTAAAATGTCTGGGAAGTACTACTTGGAAGATTTTATTTCAAAAATGTATCACTAATTTTCATAAATTTCCGCAAGATACCATCTCATCCTCACCCAAATCCAAGTAGTATGCCTATAAAACAAGATAGTATGTCTCCAAAAAAGGTAGTGCGTCAGTTGGAATCCGGTTGGAACAACTAGCTAGTACGTCTGACCCGAGTAAGTAATACGTTTGCCGAAATTCGATCGGAGCAACTAGTACGTCCGGCCGGAGCAAGTAATATATTCGTCGGAATCCGACCGGCCGGAGCAACTAGTGCGTCCGACCGGAACACGTAGTAAGTCCATCGGAATCCGACCAACGCAATTAGTACATCTGACCGGAGCAAGTAGTACGTTCGTCGGAATCCGACCGGAGCGAGTAATACGTCCGTCAGAAAGTACTACGTCCGTCGAAATCCGACCGCAGCAACCAGTACGTCTGGCTGGAGCGAGTAGTATGTCTGTCGGAATTCGACCGGAGTGAGTAGTACGTCCGTTGGTCAGAGCAAGTAATACGTCCGCTGGATTTCAGTCGAAACAAGTAGTACGTCCATCGGAATCCGACCAGATCCACTTCATCGACCCAACAAATGCACTTCTCATACACAGAATCATAGCCAATTCGCTTCAAACATTTCATCCTCGATCGTCAAGTAACGATGCAGTGCAGACCTCATGCTTGGTTCATCATCAAGTAATACGTTCATCTCGCTTCAAATTTTGTTCATTTTGAAGAGGGGTTATTTTATCTTTTAATCACTTTATTCTATTGTTTTATTCAAAAATCCTCATTTTAAAAGATTAAATAAAAGAAATAAAATGAACCTAACTTTACTCCCTAATATTTTATTTTCCCTAGAAATCCTACCCTAAACCCCTCCCATTCCTTCCCCTCCCCTCCTAAATTAAACTCACAAGGGTTTACCGGGTTTATTGTATTCCCTATTCAATCACCCACTATTCGCAATTTCATCTGTAACTCACAAATGGGTTCTCATTTTTTGGTCTCAAGTGTCCCTCTCCGATGCAAAAATCATGATGGGTTAAGCCTGATATTGTCATTCTCTAATGTGGGTCGGTGCTTTGGCTGATTCTTTTGCATTAAGGGCATCGGTTGAATTCGGTTAGCAATGAGAGATTATATGCAGAAGTGGGTATATGAGATTTTGTGCCTGATCGATGATGCACAGAAGGTGTTGGATGAAATGATTGAGTGAGAACATTAATTTTGTTGATACGCTCTTGGTTGGTTAATGCGAGGCGAAGTGGTTTGGAGGATGTCCGTGTTGGAATTTTACTGTGATGTCATTATGTTAATGGTTGTGTTGGTCCTAGGCGTGCAGGAAAAGGTTTCGGGTATGTTGCTGCATTCTTATTTTGTCTTGAAGCTTTTTTCGTTACTGTTAATTGTTAAAAGCGATGTAATGGTTTGTCTTTGCATTGCAATGAATGTGAAGAATGTGAAGAATGATCTAAATATTATTAGTAATTCTGGTTTTCCTTCTATTGTTGGCGACCAGCTTAGGATTAGAAAAAGAAGGCAATATTGCTAGTCTACATTAGCTAGCCCTTCATGGTAGCGTACATTCATGTTAGCTCCTATGGTTTATTGTGACCACTTTGTGCAAAAAGGCTTTGGTTTTCCATACTCTTGATTTGGTTTTGTAAAGTGCTTTGCTTTGCTTTGCTCTGGGGAATTCTTCATGTGTGTTTGTAGAAGATCTTTGTTTACTTCACATACCGTGTTAGTTTACGACTAACTGAAAGTAACCTGTAGAAAAAATTCTATGATCACATATTCACGTTTGAAATCAGATATCGAATGTGTAGGAATGACTTGCTTTAGTATTAGAGTAGGGTTACTTAATTCACCTAAAGCCCTTGCAAACCGCGTATTGGATCGTGTGTACCGGAACACGATTCATTTACCTACCAATTCGTCAAATCAAGTGATCCGGAAAATCAAGCTAGAAGCAATAAAATTCACAAAAATAAAATAAAAAATGAGTAGATTAATAAGTTCCTGCAAGATTTAGCTTTAATTTGGCTATCCATGGCTTCCAATCTCTTCAATTTTTGTTCACTATTTGTGTTTCACTTTTGTTCTTTCAAAATGTTGTAAAATATGGATTGAATTTATGATTCAATCTACTAAAAAATTACTCATTTTGTACCAAAAAAGGTTCCTAAGCGAACCGCGAACCCAAAAAACGAACCGACTAAGTGTACCTCTTGCAACCCGCAAATCCACCTATCTGCGTACAGCGTACCAGAGTACCGTGAATTAGGTAACCTTTTACACTACTAGTTTCTTGGTTGTAAATATAGATTTGAAGATGATCTTTCTAGGCCTGCAAGGAGAATATGTACTAGTTATTGTGACCATCACCAGTACAAGGATGACCTCCATTTTTGTATGTCGTACGCTTGCTTTTTTCTTTTGAGTAACATCCTGTTAGAATTTAGTTGCTTGATATTAAATTTATACTTGGACACGAACCTTTAGTTGTGGAGTAGCTGCAAGAAGGGCATGTATTATTTATTATGAACATTGTATCGGGCATGATAAAAGGAGACGATAGCATGTGTGATCATTCAATCCATGATATCCACTATATGAATGTTGTCTGCTTGGTTTCACTGATCAAAGAAGATGGAATGATGCTGCCAGCTAACAAATAATGTGGGAATGTGTGTTATCGTAGGAAAACTTTGGTAGGAGAAAGGTTAAAGGATTAAAGGGTTAAACAGAGAGAGAAAGAAAAGGGAATGTTTAGTGACATTGAGGGTAAAGCTTCCAATGTTCCCATGGTATAATACCACCATAATTAGAGAACTACGATTTCCTGCTTTGTTTATGTCGTATAAATCAACAATAAGATTTTGTTCTCTGGCTAAGGATCTGAGGTAGAGGAGACATTGGGACGCTGTGATAGCACAATAAAAGGAGGTTCGACACTTGTTCAGAAAGTTGGGATGAACACACGAGTTCTGCTCATACATTGCCACCTTTTGGATAAACGTGTACAGTATTGTCGATTAGTTAGTATAGGCAGACGACAAGGAAGAAAATGCCTATCAAACTGCTCCACTTCTGCTGGTATTCTATGTTGCTATAGTTAGGATTACTTGGGATCTGTGAGCAATTCAACTATTCAAGAGAAGAAAACCAGGGACTAGATATACATCAACTACGGTCATACAAGGTTACAACTGGTGGAGTACTTGTTTTCTTCGCTCTCTTGGAAGCATACAACATGGGCTTCGTAAGAAGATAGAAACAAGGAGGAATATAGAAGTCTTTCGAAATAAGTTGTTTATTCTCAAGTGCAGAGGATTACATTACTCTCATGTCAAATCGTTTGCGGTGCAAGTTAAGCTGGCATCTTGTAGAAGAGAACCAACATGCCTAGAGTCTATGTTCATTGCTCGACCGAGAAAGAATTCCGATGCTGATATTCATAGGATTAGTTGGTGGTAAAACGTTAGAAGTTCTTGGGCTTGAAAGATTATATACTCTCAACCGACATATCATGGTGGTAGCTTTTGCCTAGTGGAGACTGAAATTTCGATACCACAATAAATGACATGAATCTGTCTACTTTTCACAGTCTGCGTGAATCTATCTTTTTCTCATTGGACAACCAGATTGTGACTCATCCAGGGCATCGGTGGGGGCGGGGGCCGATGTACTTGTACTTGCTGTTTAGCAGCATTCTGGGACAATGGGCCGATTTTTTTGCTTTAAATGAGCTATTCATTTGGCTTAGGAGAGGCATTTTACTGTTTATGAACTTACGCTGCATACCCAAATGGCCATATGCCTTTTCCACAAGTAGAAAAAATATAGGATTAACTTAGAAAATAAAATGAATCAGCATTAGTTGAAGTGCATTAAATGTCACACGGTATCCTTGAAAAACTGGGTATCTATCAGAAAAGGCTGGTTTTTAGATAATGCCTTGAGCCAACACTTATGATTGTTACAGTTCATGCTAACCCCACTTTGTAATTTGGTATGGTCCCCTTATGTTTACCTGCCTCTCATGCTTATCATCCTGTTTGAAAATCATCCTCTATATATAAGCAGTCCTTCGCTTCAGTTTTCATGCATCTCCAAACCATTCTCCTTTTTCCTGTACCAGACCCTCCAAATTCAAAATCTTTAAAGTTTCTGGTATAATATTCTTTAATATGGGCATCAAGATTCCTGAGGTCATTACTAAAGCTAAGGGGATGATTCGTCAAAAATCCCATCGATTATCGAGAGGTTATCCGCCTTCGAGTCCTACTGTGACAATGGGAGATGTTCCTAAAGGTCACTTGGCAGTTTATGTTGGACTGGAGTATAAGAACCGGTTTGTGGTTCCGATAGCTTACTTGAAGCACCCTGTGTTCCAAGACTTGTTGAAGGCGGCCGAAGAAGAATACGGGTTCGATCCTCCAATGGGTGGACTCACCCTCCCCTGCAGCGAAGAAACTTTCCTAGATGTTACTTCTGACTTGTGCTTTAACTATATGTAACATATCAGTTCCTAATAATTTTGCACTGATCTTTCCTCGGGCAAACTTCAAGCTCGTAATTTGTATATTGTATAGCATGAGCTCTTTTAATCTTAAAATGAGAATATTTTTTTTCACTCGTTGTATATATCTGGTTCATGGAATGTCTCCCTGTAAGTGTAATATTGACTTATACACTATGAAATTTCTTTCTTTTTATGATTGCATCCAGTGCTTGTTCTGAGCTCTCAGAGTGAGATTTCTATGTTAACTGACAGTTTTGACAAGCTAGACCAGTTGCGCTGATAGCACCGATGCTTGGCAGCTATTTTTCCATGGCAGCATACCATATCAATGATATTGTGTTTCTGGTCCCTTAATTAGCATATGTTTTAACTGCCTTAGTGTCATGGATCCCTCACCATCTGTGCTTTGCCTGTGTGATTAATATTCACAAGCATTCTTTTCACTATGAAAAGAGCCTCAAATTGATTT
The DNA here is from genome assembly GCA_035668315.1 of Drosera spatulata. Lineage (NCBI taxonomy): Eukaryota > Viridiplantae > Streptophyta > Magnoliopsida > Caryophyllales > Droseraceae > Drosera > Drosera spatulata. The sequence continues at coordinate 11,204 of JAOVYX010008576.1, read as the reverse complement.
TAAATCACTCAAAAACACATAAAAAGACTAAACATACCATAAAAACAACTGAAATATCTTCAAAACACACAAAAATGAATGAAAAGTGGTAAAAACATCATAAAACAACTTCAAATAACTTGAAACGCAAGAATCTTTATGGATCTTGTGTTTGCCCGATTGGAAGCGGTGAAAGTGATATTGTCATTCCAATAGTTGCTTACTGCTTCTTATAATATGAAAACCTGGCCTTCTCTTGCTCAATGTTCATGCTAAATGTATTCCTGGCAGCAAAGGGATATGCTGATATGATGTCTCTGCCCTTACCTCCACTTCTTTCAGGCACTTGCAACCGGCAAAATGGATGATGGGAATGGCGGAAGTGATTTCAGCTTCTCTATGGTTTGAAGCAGTTACTGTTATGCTGAGCTTCAAATAAAAACGTGAATGGATGGAGCTTCATTACTGGTATGCTTGTCTTTCTGTATGAAATTCGGAATTTAGAAGATTTGTAGTAGTTTTATACAGGGACACATTTTAAGTCAGTAGCAATATATCATGACTAACATGTAAAACAGCTTCTTCTCTATGGGGAGAGCATGTTAGAACCATTTTCCTATTCGAGTCAAGTAATGAAGTAGAGACTATGCTGTGAATAATATATCAGTTAACATTACGTGCTTCGTCCTTTGGCTTAATGGAGCGAACTGGCTCTCTTGGTGGATATTGAGCACAATCGGGTCATGGATGCTTGATGCATTATACTTGACCCCTGGTGAAGTCCAGAAATTATTCTGGTCTACTCCATCGCCTCTAGGTTTGACCTTGTGACAATTTTTAGAAGTATCCCTTTCTATAAAGTATAAATCTGCATTTTCTTTTTTATTTTCCTGAAACAGGTGGTCCAAATTCACACCAACCTATTGGTCCTGGCTAATCTTGTTATAAATTTTTGTTAGATATCTTAACATTACTGGGTTGTGTACGGTCACATTTATGGTCCTATCCTTTTCTCCAAAGGGAAAGTTGCAACAAAAAGGTCCGTACATGGAAACCATGATCCATCACAATCTGTCAATTCATGACCAAGTGTTTGTGTCAAGATCAGTGTCATTGATCTGCACTTTGCAAATACATGGTTTTACCAATTGATAAACTTCGGCTTGTAAATATGTAGTGGGTCTATTTGGTTATTCTCCTTGGTAGAGCGTAGAACTTACTACGACGGTCAAACTTCACCTTTTAAGACCCTTAGAAAATTGCATGGTCGATGACTTGGGAATCTCGATCTCCATTTTCTTTTGCGCTGAAAGTATCATAAAGCATCTCTTGTTTTGATTATCAAGGTCACTGGATGAGGAGAGAAATGAAGTGGAAATCTTGCGGTCATTTAAAGTCGGATTCCTGTATAGTGGTTGGTTTTATTTAGGTCCTCTGGAACATTCTGAAAGTTGGAGATTTGAGATCAAATCATTCTTGAACATAGTGTTGCCAATTTTTACTCTTGTGCATCATTGCAGTAAAAGATGCTCGAAGCATTGTCGTTTAAGCTCTAGGCAACATGATAGGCAGGTGCTTCGCATTGGCCTTTGCTATCACAGGCACTTAATGGTCGATATAACTAAAGCATATGCTTAAGCGCTTGACAGAGGGTAAGGTGCTTTACACCCTTGGTGAGTACATGCCATGCACCATTTGCCATTGACCTCAATAGATTGGTGTCACTGTATGACCCTGATTATTTCCTCCTTTTTTTCTATAAAAATGCAAGTTAAGAATATCAAGTTGGTTATCAGTTTGGTTAGATTAATTAATCAATTTAATCCAGCTGTTAACATTTTGGGAGGCATGATCAATTTAAAGCTCTTTATTTAATTTCATGGTCGACCTAGTTAGCTGCAGTTCAGCTTTCAATTTGTTCTAATTAATTCGTTCTTTCTGTATGCGTGTTAATTATCTATTTCTAGCTCTTTCTGTGAATGTCTCTCGCTGCAGTCTTTAGATAAAAACAAAGGCATTTCATGTCCTTTGCCATGGCAGACTGTTCTGGGATGGATTGTCATGTTGTGTGCTTCCCTGGAAAGTATATAACTTGCATCACATGCCAAAGTACATGTAAACCGCTTTGCTAGTGTGCCATCGAGGTAAATTTGAATGTAACTTTGCCTTCATGACTCTTGTATTTCCACATATGAGATATTGTTCATCTTTCTATCAGTGTTCAGGCTCACTAAAAGGGAAAGCTTCATGAAGATTCTTAGATTATGTTGCCATATTCATAACATACGTACTTGCGACTTTTGTAGACTGTATCTATCATTTTTAGCTTGATCACCATTTTCTGAAATAAAGGTAGAAGCTTTAGGAGTAATTTTCTTGCTTTGCATACTTTATAAGCTTATCAATAATGGACTGATTCTATAGTGTTTTCCTTTGAATATTATCTGTTATGAAGCTTGCATTTTCTCCTTCTGTTACCTAAGCTTGCATTAATTATAATTTCTGAAATTACTGCATTGCAAAATATAGGAGAATGGTGCTGTTTGGTTTTTTTTCTTGTCGGTAAAAATGAGATGAGTATGAGGAGGTGAAAAAGGATGGATTTTGGTTTTAGAAGGTGGTCAGTGCTTGAAACTGTGATCATCGTTCCTTTGAAATTTAGCCTAGCTTGGAACTGGGATCTTATATCAATTTGCATGAATCAATGGTACACAACATGTAAGTTCTATACATGGCCCGGCATCTCTATACATTGTGTTATACTCCTTCCGTCCCACAAAAGACGCAACACATACGTATTCTACACTATTCTATATACATGAATACAAGTCTCATTTTCATATCAAATCGCATCTGATCGTCCCGCAACATGTATTAGGTTGAAGTACGTAACTTGCACAACCATTGATGTATCACGATAAATTTACAAAAAACTACGTTTGAACGTCGTTGCACACATGTCAAACTTTGGATCGACAGTGCCAAGTCAATCTGTTGCATCCTTTGTGGGACAGAGGGAGTAATGAATAAGAAAATGGGAACAAAATTTTTCCTAGTATAAATTTTTTCAAGTACATATTTCACCGAGAGGAGTCTTGGATTAGCCACATTAGTATTCTGACAAAATCCAGGGTCAGGTAAGTCAGAAGTAGTCAGAACTAGCATCCAAGAAAGCTCCTTCACTACAAGGGAAAGTAAGGCAACCCATTGGATACTCGTATCCAAATTCTTCTTCAGCTTTGCTCAACAAGTCTTGAATGAGAGGCTTCTCCAGATAGGCTATTGGAAGCACAAACCGCTGTTTGTATGCCAATCCAACGTAAACCGCCAAGTATCCTTTAGGCACATCTGCAGTTGCCGCAACCGGGCTTGATGAGTTTTGACCTCTCGAGAAAATGAAACTCTTTTGCCTAATGATTCCCTTTGCCTGATGCATGAAATGAGTAAACTTGGCCGCCATTCTTGTTTGCCGTGGAATACTGAATACCTAGAACTTGCAGACTATGTTTGACAGGGTTATGAGAAGATGACTTCAGTAGCTTAGTGATGTTGTTATTCTGTGAAGCACTACATGCTTATTTATAGTGGTTGATAGATTTACTAAGTTCCCTTTTGCAGATAACGCAGAAGATGTGCAAATTATGGGTCCCATTCTACGAATTAGTGGGGCTAACATGCACCACGGTGATACCAAGGGCTACTTGGATAACCCTTGGCTAACTAGTAAGTCCTTTGATAATAGGTCATGATCTGGAGGAGATATTATGTGCTGCCTAATGTCTATGAGATGTTGTGTATCTGTATTATTTTTCATATACCCAGCTTGCGTCTTTCTTGACTTGTCATGCTGCGTGTTGTAACTTCAGTGAGCAGTGTATCATCCTCGCATGACATCCTTTTCCAAAGCAATGTTTTATTATAAGATAAGCATCCCAACCCCCTCCAGACTCATGATATATCACCATCTTGGTACTTAGTGTTTAAAGTGAGGTCTATCTTCTGCCGAATAATTCCTGAATCATCTTGGCAACAAAAACCATTAGGCAATCTTCTCCTGGTATAAACCAACTGTGTCATATATTTGAATTATCGGAAAGAGTTTTTTTATCCCCGGGGAAAAATTTCATGTCTATTATAATCCTGGCTGTTGAGCTGATAACCTGATTCTGAATTCATTCTAGCTGTCAGTATTTCCTTGGACATAGTTACTTTACGATCCTATAGCTCCCTTTGTTCTTATAAGTTTGTTGTTTTTCTATTAGCAATTGTTTCATGCAAATGGATTGAAGTGCGATCGTAATGTAAAATAGAAGTGCATTTCATGTCCTCTTGAGGCGCATTTTATGACAACGCTCAATATTTATTTGATCCTGGTTTTGTTCAATATTGCTTCTACCTAACAAAGCCATCATGCTCTTATCTTCTTCTTAGGCAGTGTTGTGGTCAGTGTCCAATATCCAGTGGAAAAGGTTAATGCTAAAAGTTTCCCTTGTCTAAATTATGAGGCAAAAGCCGTGATCCATCACAATCTTGTCATGTGCATGAGCAATTGTTAGACTGTGATTATATGATTAATATAGTATACCTGAATCATGGTATTTCCAATTTTAAGTATTCACCTTAAATTAGGATAGCCAGGAAACAGTTTCTCTGTCGTTCGCGTCAGGGGGAAGACTATGTACATCTTATCCTCCCCAGACCATGTTGATGACGGGAATACCCGGGTTGTTGATGTTGATGTTGTGACCTTACACTAGTACAGAGCCGTGTTCCATCACAAATTTGTCATGTCACGAGCAAGTGTTAAGACTTGGTGTGATTATATGGCAAATATAGAGTTCACGTAACATGAATTATAGTTTTCCGATTTTAACATTCACCTTATACTGGTGCAGGGCCTCCCGATAGCTTAATCTCTTGCTTGCAGGGAGCTGAATTGAGTCCTGATATACTGTTCTGAAAACTTTTGAGTAGTGGTAGCAAGGGGCCAAGGGCCAGGAGTTGCCTGAGAATACGAAATTTGTAAACTCTTCTAGTTGTGTTTTTTAGCCAAAAAAGATTGTATTGTACTGAATTATTTTGTAGATTCAGTTTGATGCGATCTACTCTTTCAGATGCCTGTGATGAGAAATTTCAGCTTGTTTGCTTTGCATGTGTGCATTATTTTGAATTTTCTTAAATGTCTGCAAAGAGGTAGAAATTAAAAAAGAGCAAAAAGCTGGATGTTGTATGTGAATTTTAGACCTTGTAACGTAGAATTAGTTTAGGATATTAATGATATCTTGGGTTCACTACCAGTAGTCATACGTATAGGGAAGCTGCATTATAGAGTAGATGTAGATGTAGGATCAGTTCTCATTTCCTGTAAATCAGTGGCTTTCAACCATATCCTTGAACAAGATTGATAAATGGCAGGAGTTCTCTATTAAATTGAATCACATAGATGGAAAATAACTGGTACAAAGTTGCGGTAAAGACTACTGGGTTGGCTACATTAGTTCTACTCAGAAGATTTGAAATCAGTAGCTGGTCAAGTCAGAAATAGCATCCAAGAAAGTATCTTCACTGCAAGGGAGAATGAGGCCACCCATGGGATATATGAAGTCAAATTCTTCTTCAGCTTTCTTTAATAAGTCTTGAAAGAGTGGCTGCTCCAGCCATGCAATTGGAATCACAAACCTGTTCTTGGATTCAACTCCAACATAAACCGCCAAGTGACCTCTTGGGACATCTGCCATTGTGGCAGCATGGGTTGATGGAGTTTGACCTCTTGAAAACCTGAAACTTGTTTGTCTGATGAATCCTTTTGCTTGATGCATCATCAATGGAAACTTTACCGCCATTCTTATCTGCTGAGAATTTTTTTTTTTCTAGGATTTTGGACTATGTTTCACAAGGTTGAAGATGATTGAATGCTTGAGTGATGATGTAAATGTGAAGCACTACATCCCTATATATAGTGGTTGATCAAATTAGTTTGTGTCCATTTGCAGAGAACGCGGAAAGAATGGAAGTTATTGGCTCCTGTCCTATACCATGGTGGGGCAGAAATGCAACCTTGTCTGCTACATGGATAACCCTTGGTGAACTAGTAAGTCTTTTGATAGCTGCTCATGGTTTTACGAAGAGACTGTCTAGTCTATTCGATGTTGTGCATGTGCATTCATCTTGTTATTCAATTCTACCCCAGCATCCGCTTGACTTGTCATATTATCAGGCATTATGCATTGTTACTTCAGGAATAGGGTATAATCATCTCCAACATCTCATCTATCTCTTAGGGCACTATTATATTTTGTGAACGCTGTAAGATGAAAGTATCGGCATCCGATCCGGACGCATCACCATCTTATGGCCTAGTTTTAAAAGTGAGCAAGAGCTAATGCCAATTAATTTCTATGTCCACTTGCCAAGAGAAATCTTAAGCCTATCTTCTTGTGGGTTCAGCACTGACTAAGAGGTCGAGTTGGCTTGAATCAGCAAGCTTATGTCTTGGAAACTATGGACACAACCGTTTTGATTTAAGAAGTTTTCCTTTACTAGCATAGATCTTTAATTAGGGGATGTCATGTTAGTTTATACCAGCATTTCTGGAGGTACAATGACAAGGTTTTTTTTCTTTTCTTTTTTCCAATTATCTGAGAGATACTATTATCCTTTTTCCTTCTTTTTTTTTCCCATTTTTATGACTGAATTTAGCATAGATCTTTCTCTATTGGTGAAAAACAGGAGGTTAGAATACAAAAAAGTGGCCTTTCAACAGCTGATGTATTTTAGTTGAAACCTGTTAAATGATTATATGCTATATGTCCAAGCTGGCTGCTGTTTACTTAAGCAATGGTTGTCAGTTTTTCTTCGGCTTTCTACGTTCCTTTGTTTGTTGGGAGATATGTGAATTTTCCATAATAGGGAACCTTCAACATTTACATTTTTTTACATATTAATCATATGCAATCCATTCTTTCAATATTCAAGTTACGATGTTGTCATCAACGATCGAATTTCAGCGAAAAGTAGTAGAATCCCAACTTAACGAAGTAATATGCCATGATGAATGGTATAACCTATTCATGATCCACTATATATATGTATATATATGTTAACTAATGAAGATGTCTTGAATCATGATTGTGGGGAATTATGAGCCTTACTGACTGAGCGTGTCCTGAAATATAGGATGGTTTATTCAACATTATATTTAAACTTGATGTATTCCTTGGTTCAACCTTGGCAGTGGTAGACGAAAATAATTTTACAAGTGCTGAGAAATTTGCATGGACGTTGACACAATACCAGTTGTGTAAGATCTCATCCCTCTATCTATTGATTACTGAAAATGCACTGTAGTTGGTGGATATTAAGGATTGATATCTACTTGTTCTTAGATTTATTAGCAACTGAAAAGGAAAATAATTAGGCCTTGATTGGTTGCAAATTGCGTGCTGATTAGTCATTCTTATAGGGTCTTCTTGACTGGCATCACATGTCATCTTGTATTTCTTTCTTTGAAAGCAACCTGTCTTCCTTTTTCATTTGAGGGAATGCTTATCTAGTTATTATATTAGCTAATGGAAAAATCAGGCAGAGGTAATGACATCGTCCAATTCCAATGTACCAGTGTACATGTATGCGTGATCTGTACAAGGAGAAGGACGCATTTCCTTTTCCTTTCGATTGTATTCTTGTTCTTAAACATGCGAGGCATCTCTATTCTCTAGGTTGGGTCGGCTACATGAATTAAAGAGTAGCTTTCCCCTCTATTGGCTGATACTTTTGTGAGCTCGTGGTAGGTTAACTCTTTTTTTTTTTTTCACCGTTACCTAGGCTTCTGTCTTCCTTTTTTCCCCTCAAGTTGTCGTTCTGCAGTAGCTCGCATGTTCTTGCAGATGAGTTATGAAACCCTCATGGGGCATACCTATATTAGAATGCATCAACTTGTCTTGGACTTGATTTCCTGCTTCATTGCCACGGTAAGCTCATGAATGGATCAGCATCTATCATCACTTCTGAGTTCTCTTTCTACACACTATCTTATGTGGCAACTAGTCGATACTTTCTTATGCGGCATGTCATGTTCTTTTTCAATTTGCTTCGCTTACATGAATTATCTAAAAATTCGGAACTTTACAAAGCTCATGAAGCCGTCAAAGGTTAGAAGTAGACAGGCAACTTCTAATATCGAACATGAAATAGTTCAAGTTCCCAAAGGTGTCCTAGGTTCACTAATCATATGCACATTAGAGATGCTTAGTAGCTTGGAACTGGTTTCTCTGTAAATCAATAACAGTCAACCATTGCAGAACAACGTTTATAGTTGCAGGAGCTCTGCATACTGTATAGATGGAAATTTCTTTTGTACGTACAAAATTAACATGAGAAGACTATTCTATGAGTTACATCAGTTTTCTGCTGAAGATTAGAAATCAGTAACTAGTTAATTCAGTAATAGCATCTAAGAAAGTATATTCGTCGCAAGGAAGAATAAGCCCTCCCATGGGATATTTGAATTGGAATTCTTCTTCAGCTTTCTTCAACAAGACTTGGAAGGAAGGGTGCTCCAAGTAGGCTATTGGCACCACAAACCGCTTCAAGTATCCTGCTCCAACATATACTGTCAAGTGACCTCTGGGCACATCTGCTCTTGAGAAAATGAGAACTTTCTGCCTGATGATTCCCTTTGCCTGGTGCATGATCTGAGGAAAGTTTACCATCTTTCCTGTGTGCTGAGAAATATTGAGTATCTGGGATTTTTGGACTATGTTTCGCAGGGTTTTAGAAGATGATTGAATGTGGTTGGCGATGTTGTGTTTTGCAGCATGAAATGCCTATATATAGGGCAGTATATAATTATGATGTGGCTGCTTGCAGATAACACGGGGCGAGCGGCAATTATCGCCTTATCGGCCCCATCTTACAACATGGTGATGCTGAAAATACATCTCGTGAGAACCCTTTGGTGAACTTGTGAGTCTTTCCAAAATTCCCCGTGGTTTTGGTATAGATACAATCTCATCTTCTGCATATGCTTTCGTTGTGATGTGATATCAAGCTATCCCAGCTTTCATCGTGCTTGACTAATCATGCTATCAGTTGTCAGGCATTGTGACTTCACTGGGCAGTGTAGGGTGTGGTGTCGTTTCCCTGATCTTATCCTTTTCTATAGGCAATGTTTCATGAGGTCTTGTGAAGATGAACAATGTAAAGTATCCCCAGCCACTCCAGATCGTGTGATTATCACCTCTTGTGGCCAAGTGTTAAAAGGGAAAACTGGCTTATGCCGGTTAATTTTATCTCAATACCCAGATTTGAATGTTGTATGGGTCAGAATGTTGGGCAATTAAGTGACAGCATGTACAGAAGATGAGTGTAAACGAGATGAAAATATTAAGGTGGATATGTGGACATATAAGAATAGATAGGATATGAAATGAAGTTATCAGATAGAAAATGGGTGTGGTTCCAGTAGAAGATAAGATGAGGGAGTCACGACTAAGATGATATGGTCATGTGAAACGCAGGTTAGAAACTTTGAAGTATGATATGGCCTATCATAATCTTACAGAAGATGATGTATATGACAGATTGGAATGACGCCGTCGTATTCATGTAGCCGACCCCACTTGATGGGATAAAGGCTTGATTTGTTGTTGTTGTACCCAGATCTGAGTGCGGTTGAGGTGTGAAAGGTCTAAGCATGCAAAGGGATGATATCATTATTATTGTGAATTTTCTGGAGCCATAGTGACTCGACGAACTCTTGATTTCATTTTGTTGTTTGGACCTGGACTGTATCCATTCAATTTTTAGCCTGTTCTTTTCCGCCCAATGCCTATTGCTTCTTGCTGCAAATATGTTTCCATGAAGATATGTGATTATGGAAGATTGGATGTTTAATCTCTCTCCATTGATCCTTGTTGCAAGCTGTAGCCTTTGGTGGAGAAGAATTTACTTGTTTGTCAGTACCTGGTCTCCGAGTAGAGGATTAAAAGGAAAAATGTTCGCTACATCACTTGCCAAATTATATGTACTGATTTACAAGGGGAGAATCAAAGAAGAGTTTGATGTATCTGTTATCACTCCGAGTAAGACGATACTGCCTTATGCCTGTTATCCGTTGCATTAAGCATTAAGCATGTTTTAGATTACCCTTATTCCCAAAAAAAAAGAGGAAACAGCTGCATGTTACAGTTTTATGGTCATTAAAACAATATAGTCTAGATGTATCCCTCATCTAGAAATAATAATTATTGTTTTTGAAAAAGGAATTTCTTTGTCGTCTGAAAAGATATTACTTTTCTGAATTTGAACTAGATCTTTCTCTGTTGGTGATCTAACATCTTCCCTTCCAGTACTAAAAGCCGCTATTCGATCACAGTTGCCATCAGTTCAGATCTTTTTATGGATGGTTTGACGCATTCCCAGGTTTGCCGCTGGCTGGTATGCAACAGGTATTGTTCTTTTGCAAAATTGTACGTTGGCTATGTCCATCAGAACATTCATGTCCTTTATACATGAAGTTTTTCTTCGTTATAAGTCATAGTTTTAGTTTCTTAAAGTCATGGGGTTGAAGTTTATGATACACTCCAGTCTTTCAACATCTAAGTTTTATTTCTTTCAAGTTAACAACATCTAAGTTATATTTCTTTCAAGCTAACAAATCTATTCTTCTTAACTACAGATGCAAAGAATACTGTTAGACCGTCTATTAGAAGTTTGTGCTTTTCATACAGCGATTCCTCACCATGATATTAGATTAAGTTTGACTAGAGGTGACGTGGTGTGTTCCCATATTTGGTATATGGTGGGTGGGTCTATGCATTGGTCCCCTTTCTAGCCCAAGTAGAATATTTGCATAACAAAGCATGTTGAGTTACAAATAATATTATTGCAATACCCACCATAAGCTTGAGCTTTTGATAGAGATGGTTCCTCAATGGAACTTAATGATCGATATGTAGCCCGTTTAGAATTTTATGATGTTAAACACCGTGGTGACTTTGCATATGCTATTCTCCATCCAATAGAGATGTCACATAAATGAAGATGTCTTGACTGCAGGGAATTGTGAGTCCGCCCAGCGGAGGCCTGAACCCAAACTCTTCTTCAGCTTGACTGAGCATGTCTTGGACTGATGGATGGTTTATGTGTGAGAGGGGGATCACGAATCTTTCCTTCTCTTTCTTGCCAACATATACTGCAATGTAGCCCTTGGGGGTAATCTTCAC
>JAOVYX010008565.1:0-35093 GCA_035668315.1 Drosera spatulata | reverse complement strand
CGACTAAAAATATGAATGGTCGCAAGACTTGTTTTATTAGGTCAAGCCAAAATGGCGACTAAATGAATTCTTAGTCGCTAAATTTGACGACTAAACGCTACGTTAATCGTCAATTTTGGCGACTAAAATAGCGACTAAAAAATTATTAGTCGTCAAATTTTGCGACTAAAATAATTGTTAGTCGCCAATATTAATTAACGAGGAAGGGTTTAGCGACGAATGTTTTTAGTCGCAATTTAGTCGCCCTTTTGTTTTTGCGACTAAAAAATTTAGTCGCCTGTTTAGAGGATTTTTGTAGTACGTGGGTACGTACAACCTATGTCTCTCATCACCAGGCAGCATAGCCAAGGAGATAGCTTATCTTTCACCAGTCTACCCTCTTTATGGGATCACTACAGAGGACCACCCAAAACATAGAAATAAATAACGGTGATATGTTTCCCAAAAAAAAAAAAAAAAAAAAAAAGGAGGAAAATAAATTATGTTGCAAACACCATTCAATTAATTACTGTAGTACTATCTTTATCATATTTTATTGTATAAAACTGATTTGGATTTTTTTAAAAATTCAAAATTTTGAATTTTTAAAAATATATAATAGTTATTACTTTACCGCAGTTTATTAATTGCTACTTGCAGCATAAACACACACAAAAAAAAAAAACCAATGTTATTTTTTTTTTCTTTTTTTGGAAAAGACCCCGGTGAGAAACAACTTACATTATATTATATAAAATAAAGATTCTATAAAAGAAAAAAATAATGTGATGATGTGATAAAAAATTAAAATGATGTTGAAATATGCATTAAAGGGTAAACATTATAATGTGATTGAAAAATTCGATAAATTATCATATTATTGTAACATTCTTTATTTTTATATGTTAATTAATTTATTATAACATTCTACATAACGAAAAATAAAAAGATAAACGTTTTGATATAAGTGCTCTCAGCAACCGGTGGTTTCCAAGAGGCGGCTAAGTTCATGATACTCCACGACGACAACCACGATTATTTTTATCGTGATCCACAAAGTTTGATACGTGTATAACAACGATCAAATGTTATTTTCTATAAATTTATTATAAAATATAAATTATTGTATAAGTTATATATTTCAACGTAATATATGTCACGAAACAATCAGACATGATTTAATATAAAAACGAAATTTATATTCAAATATATAAAATAATATATATGTGTGATATTTTTTGAACCCGAGGGAATAAAAGAGAAGAGGAAACCACTTGCTCAATCCAGCGTCTCTTCGACACTTCAAGAGTTACTCGAAGCATGTCCAGATCCTCCACTTGAGATGACTCAATATAGCTTTCGCTCGTGATCCTGTGCTTTTCGATTCTTCAATTACGTCTTTCATTTTGACAATTGACAACAGGGACGACTAATACCCTTTCAACTGTATCAACAGAGTTATAGCACCTTCGAGGCTCTATGGAAATAGTGATTTATGGTAGTTGTAGCCGCCACGTGATATTGTCATTGAAGAGTGCAAATTAACGTGCGAAAGTTAATTACTATATACTATCCCATCATTCCATAAAAAAATAACATTATATCATCATTATATCATTTAACATATATTTTGAAAAGGTTCGTTATTAGTTTTAACAACGTAAGAAAATTACGTCACTGATTCAAGATTGACATAACTTAAATTATCATTACTGTTTCACAATAATTTTACATAAAATAATGTTTGATCGTCTCACAAACGATTCATAGCCTAAATTTATCGTTGACTTAAGTCAACGTTGTGTTTTTTATGGGACGGATGCAGTAATATATACCCCCTCCGTCCCAAAAAGATTATAATATTTTGATCAGACACGTATGATGATACAAGATTTAACCGATGTTACGAAACGATCAAACATTATTTTTTGAGAAAACATCGTGAAACATTAATGATATTAGACATTATGTATTACAACCTGGAGATAATAGAAAATATAAAACGTATCGTTTACATTAGTAACGAAATTTCTCAAATTTCTTATAGAATAGTACATAAAAAGAGAAACGTTATAAAAATTATGGAACGGAGATAATATATAAACTCCTATATCAACACCTCGTATTATTTGTTCATAAAGTCACATAGCTCTGTATGATTAAAATCGTTGGTTCCCTCGTAAAATAAAAAGCTAGAACTTTAGTCCAAACATACTTAAAGATTTTACAACTATAGCTTTTACCGTGTCATGCTCAATATAGCCTAATTTGGAAAAATTAATCATAGGTTTGCAAACTACGTACGATATATAGTAGGTTACAATGTAAATTGGTCTTCGATTGTCGAACAATAGTTGCATAGCTTTCGGTTCATTAATTAAAAAGCAGTAACTGAATGCAATGGTCCCAATGTTCTTTGCAGTAGACGTTGTACCACATAGACACATAGTCTGCGCCATGAAAATGAAGAAGACGAGAAGCAATCCCTTTCTTAGAAGTTGCAACGATAACAAGTAAATGAAAACGAATCCTGAAATATCTGCCCAGATTTTCAATATTAACAAGTTTTCTTTGAAGGACGAACAGTGCTTTTATCGATGGTTGAAATAACAGCACGATAGAACAAGTAGAGCGCTACGTACAAATGCTTACAGTCTGTGGAACAGATCTTGCTGACAACGTAGACCAATACAGGGTTGCTGCTTCGGAGGATTTCTTGAGTTTATAAGCGGTTCTCTGGTTGTGTTCTTTTGTTGTTTGGATAGCTGCTTGTCACGGAGATAGATTTTCGCTATTCGTACGACGTTCAAACTACTCTCATCTTCGCTTGAGTTCAGCCTTATTCGTCATCCAAAAATGAAACTTAAGAGCGCAAGAGAGTTTGCATTTGAAAACAAGCTTGTATTGAGAACACTTGAGAGTTTACAAAACTTTAAAAGTTTACAAGAATGTGATGAGTTGGATGTCTTGGGATGGATGAGATGGGATGGGATGGCAAATGAGCCTTGTATCCCTTTATGTACATCTTCATGGAAAGTTCTAGACTTGTCATCTAGACTCTTCCATATCCTGCTCCTCCTAAGAATATATAAGAGTTCTCTACACTCTTCCCCTAAGATATTTACATAAAATTCTCTAGAAAACTTTTCCTAACACTAGAAAATTCTAGAGAATTTCGGAGAAACCTAGAAAAGCATAGAATTATCTAAAGAAATATGGAGAACTCTACACAATTCCTTAAGGAGAATTTCTTAAATTAGCCCGTCCGTAACACGCTGGTGTGAATTTCGGAGGTGATGGATGGATTAGATGAGTGTGTTGCTTCGAGTGGCCAACAAGAGGATTAATCTGGAGTTCTATTGTTCAAGATTAGAGAGTTAAAAGAGTCTTCTGGAGAAGAACTGGGATGAAATTGTCCCTAAGAACTGGTCTTAGGATGGATCTGTTAAGAAACAAAACCTGGTTGTGACTTTGTTGATAGAAATTTGGAGGATAAGGCGAGCAGGGGAAAAATGTCGACGATTTTGGAGGTTTTGGTGATCTTTGAGGATCGTAGTTAGGTGTTTTCAGCGTTACTAGTGAGTTGCTGATTATTAAGGGAACACGATTGTTTATCACTTTGATGTGCTCATTGCTGAGGGGAACTGTCATTTCCGTTGAGCAAATTTTCCGAGGTGGGTGATATGCAAGAGACTGGTAAGAGCGGGTACGCGAGGAAGTCTGATAGATATGTAGGAGTGCACCTAGAGTAATGCATTCTGAGTGTTGATTACGTTTCATTACCAGATGCCTCTACGTTGTATACGCATTGAGGATCAGCTTATGCAACCCTTTTCTAGGCCTTCTCTAATCAATTATTTAAAAGAGAAAATCTACAGCATAAACATGAGACAAATTACCGACAAAGACATACCTCCTAAATCTCCTTGCAATTAGGAAGAACCTGCAAAAAAGAAAGTATTTGTCATTTGTTATCTTGACAAGAGTATTTAGGGTGTAACCCATCATCAAATTTTAGAATATGAATGATTATCGGATCAACAAACTCTAAAACAAATAGAATAAGCCTCTTCTGAAGCACAATGAGACGTCATATTGAATTAGATCTTTTTGGCAGCGTTCAAACCAACTATGCTGCATTTATCTTTAATGGCTCCTAATAAGGTGTCATCCCCTCATCTTCTGAAACCATAGTATCAGAAGCGAGCCTATGTTTTTTTTCGCTCGCAGAGCGGATTGATAATTGATCCACACGTTCCAGTTGTTTTCAAACCCAACTATAATCGTTGTCTAAGGAACAATCCTTAATCTTACTCCGGAAAGGATAGAACTATTCACGCTTATCGCCTGCCTCCTTTGCATCACCGCTGAACTAAAAGTCAATGAAGACGTATCCTGATCAATTCACCACAAGTATTTGAATGGTGAAACTAATTGAGATCAATCTTCACAACTCAAACATAAGGAAAAACAGGTACGAGATTTACCATGATTTTAAACTTGCGACGTTCCAAACTGCAGGAGGCAAATCAAGTCGAAGCAACCTTGGCTTTGCTCAACAGCTTGTTCTCCTATGTGTGTCCCCGTCGATTACCTGTACCATGAGGGCCCTTATAACTTAGAAAGCAGGTATGAAACCACAAAAAATGCATATCCATCAACATGTCAAAAGCAATGTTAAAGATGGTGGGCAACCCGACCACCATGCATCCAAAAGCCGCTGAGGAATACATATTCATGTCCGCGATTGAATTAAATCAAACATTGAATTATGCAACTGCAACACATGCAAATTAATATAGATGGATCTGCAGCCATGCGAGTTTGATGCACACAACCAATTTCCCACAACGAAGTTCTGGGTAGAAATAACAATCATGAGTGCCACAGATACAAATACTCTTAACATAGGTTCGAACATTTACGATTTATTTACATTATCATCAGGGATTCAGACTCCACACGTCTGTAACGTACGTTTCGCAAATACATCCTGAAAAAAAGAGGCCTTGCTCTACGAACCATCTCACATTGTCATTTTTTCTTGAACATGATGAAACCAGAACATGGAAGACAAGTTTACAGATACCATGGTGTAGCTTCATCGCAACATTTCCCCCAATCCCTTAAGAGATATCATAGTCGAATATCATCAAATTAGTTTGTAGGATCTTTTTTATGCTCATGCATGGTTGTTGGTTACCATGTCCATGATACAGAGTAAATATGATAAAGCATCACCGGATTAGGATCATCAGCAGTTGCTACAGAAACAGCACTGGTGCATTCGGTCATCGGGGCCATTGGATTTTTGATCCAATGATTCCGGTTTGTTTGATGGGTTAGGGTTTGTTTTTGTTTTTTATTGGGTTTTTTATAGGTATAATTTTTTATGTGGTTATTTTTATTAAGTTTTTTTTAGATTTTATTTTTTTAGGGTTAATATTTCTTTAATAGGGTTTTAATTTTTTTTCCCAGTTTTTTTTAATACCAGAGAAAAAAAAAAAAAACAAAATGCAACAGCACCAACAGGATCCCTCTCTAACGTCATAGGATCCAGGTCCAGCATCACCTACATAGTCACTGTTGGAACAAATACTGACACGAACAAATCCAACAAAACTAATCAGCACATAACAGAGGACCAATGGACAACAATATAAAAAAAATGGACGACAATATCAGCGCTAGAACCTCATCTTCGAACATGATCACAACTAAACCTTGACTAACAACCGATTGAAGTCCTAAGGATGAGTTATAAACCACGGAAGTAGCTAGTCATCGTAGCACCAAGGTGTCCAACCTCCAGAAACTAGCTAGGATGCCAATGAACTTAGTTCAGCTTCAGTTCCAGCCGATCGATACTGCCACCGTCGAAGGATGACAAACATTAGTGTGACTCGCTTTTTTAATTCCTACATCGCTCATTCAAACTCTAATACAGTCACCAAAGTACAATTGCTGCTCTCAAACATTATGCAGCAATGCGCATATTCAACTTAACAGGTTGATAGCGTCCAGCATGATCGGCAATTTTTCCGGGACCATATTGGTTTAAACCAAGGGGCCGATAGCACCGCCCACATTGTGATTTAAACCAACTCCATAATATTGTTGTTGGAGACATCATTAGTAGCAAAAAAAAATCATCTATATAAACAGCATATTGCAGATGCTTAGTAAACAAGAAAAAGAAATCAGTTCATTGACTATACACTACTCTTAGAGTTTCCTTTTAACTTTTGAGTTTTCCATGGCATACCTATACATATTGTTGCTTGCCTTAGCCGTTTTCATTTCCTCCTTGTTTGTCGTTAACATGTTTCGCGACAAAAAAAGGTTACCGCTGAACTTGCCTGTATTCGGGATGCATCTGCAGGGCCTCTGGAACATTGCCACCATCCAAGACTACTTCACTACATTGCTAGAGGTGAGCGGTCCTTTCGTGTACACAAGTCCCTGGTTTTGCAACTTGAGGGCGGTCATAAGTAACGATCCTGCAGACGTCCACTATGTCCTCATCAAGAACTTTCCCAACTTCAATAAAGGCCCAGAGTTCAACAGGATCTTTGATATGTTGGGCGATGGGATCTTCAATGCCGATGCTGATCTCTGGAAGTTCCAGAGGCAAATGATACATTCTTTCATTGGTCACGAGCAGTTCCGACGCTTTGTGATAAAAAATGTATGCCAAAAGATTCAGGATGTGCTAACCCCAGTCCTGGATCATGCCATTAAGCAAAATCAGGTTATTGACCTGCAGGATATTTTCGCAAGACTGACCCTTGATCTGATATGCTCATACACAATGGGGCACGATCCTGGCTTTCTAAGCATAAAACTCGAGGATGCCCCATTGTCGAAGGCATTGGTTGACGCGGAGCAGGCAATTTTCTTCAGGCACTTTGTGCCCGAGAAAGTTTCGGAGTTGTTTAAATGGTTAAACATCGGATGGGAAGGGAAGATGCTCAAGGCAGGGAAAGTTATTGATCAGTTTATCTATAAACAAATCGAAGAAAGAAAGAGAGAAAACTGTAAGGGCGTAGTTAGGCCTATGTGTGCGAATAAAGAAGAGAGGCCTGACATATTGAAATTATATATGGGTGAAAAAGGCGGGATTAATCAATGGAGTGATAAGTTCTTGAGGGATACTATTTTAAGTCTTATAGCAGCTGGTCAAGACACGACAGGCACCACTCTATCTTGGCTCTTCTGGCTCATTTCAACCAACCCAGAAGTCGAATCCAAGATTGAAGAGGAAGTAAAGACTGCTGCAGCTAGCAAGAAAACGGAATTCCAACATTCCAATATCGAGATGGAAGACCTGAGTAAGATGGTATATCTTCACGGCGCGATGTGTGAGGCCCTAAGGCTATATCCTCCTGTTCCGATCAACCACAAGGCGCCACTAGCGGAGGACAAACTCCCAAGCGGGCTCAAAGTATATCCTAATGACAAGATATTGTTTCCAGCATACGCAATGGGGAGGACAAAGAGCATATGGGGGGAGGATTGCATGGAGTTCAAGCCCACGAGGTGGATCACCGAGCAAGGGAAACTCAAGAATGAGCCGTCGCACAAGTTCTTTTCATTCGGCGCTGGACCAAGGATGTGCCTGGGAAAAGAGATGGCAATTGTACAAGTAAAGGCAGTTGTCGCTAGCTTAATCGGAAAGTACATGTTCCAAGTGGTGGAAGGACATCCCGTTATTCCTAATCAGACATCGATAACTCTCCATATGAAGCATGGGTTGAAGGTCAGGGTACTCAAGAAGTGTGCTTGAACTGAGAGATTTCAAGATGCGATATTCTTCTATAGTGCATTGTTTGTACATGTTCAAAGAAGCTAGATTGAGGCTCTATTAGAGCTTGTCTTCTGTGGCATTGTGTCCTGATGTGAAGTATGGTGATTATGTGTTTTGTTACTCAACTTCCCTTTTCTGGTTTATATACATACTTCGTATAGTTCCTTTTTGGTGTTAGGAGGTAGTAGTCTGGACACGTGGCAGCATTTGGTTGATCCGTAACAACCTGATGTTGACCAATACGGAGCAGTATGAATAGGTGACATGTAATGAGTTTATTTCTGTGTTTTCTCCAAAGCTCGAAGTTCCTCAACAATGGCGACCATGGCCACCTGACATATATATATTTCTGCACGTTTTTTTGATCCGTATTATCCTGAACCTATTGGTTTGTAAGAATTACACATTTGTGCCGATTCCAATAATATATATGTTGTTAGAAAATTCAATTTAACACAGGTGCCCTGTTTTACCCTTGTTTAGAAACAGGCCACTTGTTACTGCCATGGCTAACATCTCAGAATTCAAAGAGGGAAATGGGATCTTCTCACACAACACCCGAATAAGGACCCTCGAATGAAAATCTATGGGTTTTGAAAAAACCAATTACCCAGACATATTTTGAACTCGAAAGAGGTGCGTCTGGTAGGATTATCGAACTCGATCCAGCAAATGCTAAAAATTAAACCCATTCCACTTTGTGAGTGTGTCAGGCATAAGTTGCTAACTGAATTGATCCCAAACAAAATACTCGAAGCTAATGCAGATCACACAACTATTACTCAACCCCAAGATTATGAACCTAAAGGTCATGTACCGATGTAAGAACACCAGATGACAACAAGATGGGTATTCTGAGCTAGGATCTAGGAAGCTCAACAGAAGTTTAATAACACTCCTGTATGACTATACCCTAACCAAGCCCTCGACACCAAGTCGCAAGATGACAACAAGATGGGTATTCCGAGCTAGGAACTAGGAAGCTCAACAGAAGTTCAATAACACTCCTGTATGACTATACCCTAACCAAGCCTTCGACACCAAGTCGAGAAGTATGAGTTTGAGCTAGCTAGGAGGAAGCATGTCGCTCAGCTAGAATCATGTGTTGTTCTTAATATATAGTATATGCTTGTAATGTGATCCCAAATTTTATAGCCATTTAACTAGCCATTGTTCCAAGTCATCCCCAATAACTACTCATCACTTTTGGCAACTACTTTGATGATAAGTTGTATGAGGAATGTTACGGGTAGTTGTTTCTGCAATCACTTTTCAGCAGTACTCTTCCACTCATCCACCGATTTGGGAAAGCTATCAGCAAATGACATGGATCGTGGATCCCATGAGAAATCAACCGATGAAAACAACAGCACAAAACCAACTCCGATAAAGCTTTCCTGAGTTGTTTATGATGGGAAAATAGGGAACAGGTCTAAGTTCCAGAAAGTAAATTTAGTTAAAAGGGTACAGATCATTGCAATAATGACGAGGGTTTAAGATCACAGCAAAATCTGGGAATGATGCATGAACAGTGTCACGGCCGTGATACTTCACGGCAGTGACCAGTGATGAAGCAGTTACAAAACTGATTTTCCCACCAAAATCAGCCCATAATTGCATCTTTTCGTGAGTAGACGAATTTCTTGAGGTTTTGGGATGTATTTTACTATAAATACTCATCCCAAACACATTCTAATGCTAATGATTGTTGTTGTTTGTGTTGATTCATTCTCAAACAAAAGAAGAAATTCTTCTTCAATCCATCCCAACTCTTTATGTTAGAAATCTCCAATCATTAAGTATGTCGGGTTACTTGCTACATCAAAGCAGATTCTAAGGGTTGATTCTTTATATTGGCTTCGTGCAGAGACCAACAAGAGGCTAAGTCGTATCCTTGAGATGTATTTGCAGAAATCCAAAGCAATTTTTGATACATTCGAAGAGAAGACAACAACTAATACCTTAAAAAAAAGTAAATCATTGTCTATGATTCTAAGCATATTGATTCCATCTACTTCTATCTTCGTATCTTCGTTTATGTTGGATCCTTTTATTTACGTTATTAATGTTTGTTTCATGTTATCTTTTCTCATATTTTCCTCTTCATAGGATCCCAAATTCCTAACAAGTGGTTGGTAAGATGAACCAAAGTGTCAAAAGTGAGGTCTCAAAAATGTAAGGGGACTTAAGTTTGATTCATAAGGGATAGACCCATTTCAATAATGTTTTTTTCCTTTTCCTCCTCCTTTTTGAGCTAGTTTTGATAATTACAGCGATTGAGCACGAGTTAGGGGTATGCAAAAGTTTCCCAAAATCTCATATCGGACCAAGAATCGAAAAAACTGGACCATACTGAACTTGTCCCGGGTCACTATGGTCGGGACGGGAATGCTTCATCAGAAATAAAGAATTTTCGGCACGGTTTGAGAAAACTTGTTGGAACCGGACCGAGTTGTCCCACACCGAACCAATCCAACTAAAATGACATGGCTATGTATATATTTAGTTAGTAGTATTCAGAAGAAGCAGTACAATTAGTGCTGATGTTATTTCATGGTGTTGAATTATTGGAAGTTTTATAAATGGTGCAATTATTTGGCATGTTACTCCAGCTTCTCATCTACTTTTGACATGCTTTTAGGGAATGTGATTGCTGGATTGTTACATATTCATCTTGTATAAGTAGTAAAGTATGCTATTAGCTTTATTGTATTCTACATCCAATGATATTTTCATAGTTAGACTTGTTTTCATATGCTCATATCGATGGGCTGGAAAAACCGACTTTCTACACCGAAGAATCGAAAAACCGATACCGACGGGACAGGACAAAAAATTGTCAAATACCAAAACATTGGGACAGGATGAAAAATAGTCTGATATAGGACCGTCCCGTCCCATGTACGCCCCTAACAAGAGGTATGCTTATTGATGCATAATGGGAGAGGTAGACAAGGAAAGTGGCTCCATCACTTCGAACTTTTTGACCTTACGTTGTACTCCCTCCCTCCGTCCCTTATTTATCAACTTTTTTCATACAAAAATATCAATCTATCCCTACTTTATATCACATCAGTCCATCAACCCACCCACCCATCACCATTTCTTTTTCTTCTTTTCCTCACTCCTTTATCTCACACACTCACAAGTATAAAATTATCATTCTTTATTAATTCAACACACACATAAATTATAACGCCATGATATTTTTATAATTTATAACACGTGCCGTCACTGTCGCTACAGACAGTATCCATAGCAAGGCAATATTTTGTATAGGGTCTACTGACAAGACGAAAAGGAAGCATCAACTTGTATGATTACATATCTCAATCTCCATATTACATAACACAACTACAAAATAACACAATCCAGACGCAGTCATCATACAATAGTCCAGAACTACATTCGAACAGTAGAAGGTACGAAAAGTCAATTATTAGAGTTCCCCATTGTTTGACCTTAAGGTCCAATTATTACAGAACGAGGTCCTCATTACCATAATAGGAGAGATCTATCCTTAACTCACGTCAACTCTAAAGCCTCCCCTTCTCCATCAGTACCTAATCATAGAGGAAACAAAACCAAAAACAAAAGGGAAACCCGTGAGCAAGGAATCGCTCAGTAGACCCCAGGTACTGCCGACATGACTGTACATGCTAAGACCCTAGTACATGTGTAGCTATCGCTTGACCCTAGTACTGTAGCTTTCGGTCCCTTTTACATTTAATTATTTTATCCACGTTCTTATGCTTTTGAATCTATTATCCCACTTTCGACCACCAGATGATTAGATCAACAAACATGCTCGAAACAAATATGTACGATACTTAATCAGTGGAGATTCTATCCACTCCCAACATAAGACCACATCAACGCATCGTCGATTGGCTCCCTGCAAGCATGCGTCCAGCATCCGTGCTGCCAGGGGAGCTAAGTCCTGCCACAACCCCGGGTCCCTATAAACATTTGCCCAGTAACCCCTATTGCCATACCTGCAAGCATGGTCCAGCATCTAAGTCGCCAGGGTGAGCCTATGCCCTGCGCAACCTTCGAGTCCCTGCAAATCAATGCCCAATGCCTCGACGATGATACTAAATCCATATAAGGAAAAGTGAAGCTCTCCTTCGTCCCGATACCATCTTCACACGAAGCTCAACGTTTTTAATTAGTTACAACGTATACCATTTCATCGATTTATCAATTTGTCATTTGATAGATTCTTAAGCGATAACTCGTATGGTTTATTCATTTCACGATTATAGAATTTATTAGAACGCAGTACTTTGTTCGTATCACTTTTATTTGTTTATTTCTTCATTCTTAGTTAGTGTCTCTATTTAACTTGTCCCATCATTTATATTCGCGTATTCATCGACGATTATTATATATATATATATATATATATATATACACGTTACATTTAAATTCAATTCGTATTGAATTATCGTTAATCGTTACGCTAATAGTGATTGTCAAACCAAACAACCACCCCATACACCATCCTCATCTCCCAAACTCACAGCAACCTGCGGATCATCGTCTCAACACAGTCCCAAACTCCGACAATTCACATCATCAAACATCAGAGCATCACAAACAGTCTCAGATCACGACCAAGGAAGTTAGGAGGGGTTGGATTACCTCACACATGAGGAAAACAGGAGCGAGACGGTGGGTTGACGGAGACGACGACTGGCTAAGTTGGCGATGGCGGCTGCGGGCTGCGTGGTGGCGGCTGCGGCTGTTCTGGTGACGACGGCTTGTGGCAGTGTGGGCGGTGGCCGATGGCTGGCTGTCCTGGCGGCGGAGGCAGCGGCTGCAGGGGGCTTGAGGCGGTGGTGGTTCGGGCAGGGAGAGGAGGGGAGGAAGGAGAAGGGAGAAGAAGGCGGCGACGGCGGCGCTGACCAAGCGACGGCAGGCGATGGGGGAGCTGTGTGGTGGGAAGAGGGTCGGGGAGGAGAGGAAGAGATAAGGGGGAGAGGGTGGGATTTTTTAAGGGTTTTTCGTTATCTCTTAAAATCAGATTTGGTATAATTACTCTCTCAGATCGTCGAAATAATTATGTC
Organism: Drosera spatulata; assembly: GCA_035668315.1. Lineage (NCBI taxonomy): Eukaryota > Viridiplantae > Streptophyta > Magnoliopsida > Caryophyllales > Droseraceae > Drosera > Drosera spatulata. Next base: position 22,238 of record JAOVYX010008565.1, on the reverse strand, counting down.
AAAATTCTTCAAATTTTATAACGAGTTCGTATTTTTATTCAAAATTTATTTTTAATAACTGATTTATTTAAAGAAAATTAATAACATAATTTGCTACGCGTGTCAAAATTTTGGTCATTACATAAATTATCGTGTCGGATCAAACCACTGCAATTTAAATAAGACGGAGATAGTTTATGAAAGTTGTGAGTCGTGACACTGACATCACCATTTTGGATTCTAGCACATAATACGTGGTACTTATTTAGCACCTCTTTTGTTATGGACGTATATCATCAGTTCACGACTTTTCTAACTTCCTCGATAATTTCATACACTACGCATTTGATTAATCCTTCCTGTATTCGCATTACATTCCCGACTGGCATGCTATTCATTTCACTTTTTGTAATCTTTACACGTTCACACAAACCCTATAATAACACTAACCAAAAGAGCGAATTGGTAACGGAATGCAGAAAAGGGAGATCCAAAAATCCAAAATTCCAAACCAATCAACACATTCGAATTAATGAATGGGTCTGAGAAACCCTAACCTGATAACGCTTGCCGATAACCTCGATCGAAGGCCCTTTAGACTCCCAGAAATCATCGCAACAGGAATTCGCTAGAAATTTCCCATTCTGCTACACCAATTACAAAAAGTCACTGGCAAGTATTGTGTATAAACATACTACTGTTTCAGTCGAAATTTAAGATAGAAAAATGAAACTGTAATCACGATGATAATGATAACCTCATCGTCTCCTCCAATATCCACTCGCAAATCGCAATCGATCTATGATCATCCTTTCACCGTCAACGGTCTCCGCATGCGAAACCACAACTACGTTATCATCACCGGCCCAGAGAACTGCGCCGGCGGTCGCTCAATGGGCTTGGATGAATTGCTGAGGAGGAGATGGCCTTGTGTTGTGGCCAATGGGCCGATGACTGCCTTGGGACTGGGGAGCTATTCCTTTCTTTTCATACACCAAGCAACTTTATTCGACCTTCTAAAATCAACATTAGGTCGCTTGTTCATAAAAACAAAAAACCAACGTTAGGACATTAGAACATTAAAAAGGCATATTCTCGGTCCTCATAGTTGTACCTCATTTCTAAATATATCTCCTCATAATGTTTAATCTTTTTTTTATTTGAGAAATAAAACTTCCTTCGTTCCATATTAAAGACAACATTTTTTTTTACCGTCTCAAAATATACGTAAACACTTGTTTAATTTTTATATTTGGAATCAAATTTATATCAAATTGAACACACTATCCTATCGCACCCCATTAACTTCTTTCACACACTTTCACATCAACTCCCACTATCATAAAAAAAATACAATATACTAATCAATTTCAAGTCTCACATAAAATTTCGTATCAGATCAAACTGTTACATATAATTTGAAAAGAATGGAGTAATGTTTAATCTTAACGATATGATTTTGAGTAAACACATTAATGATAGATATATCAACGGTCAAGACACATTTTTGACAAAATTATACTTCAGTATCAAAAAAAGAAAAAAAAACGTATTCATATAATCCTGTTAAGTGTGTAATGTGGTGAGGGATCCCTATAAGACAGGGACAATGTTCACAAAAATTATCTTATTTTTATATAAAAATATTATTTTTTTATGTCTTCAAATATCCAATCCTTAATCTCACGGTTAAGAAAAAAATATCTTGGACTATTAAGCTAACTTCACTTAACAATAAACTCATAGTATCGGGTACATAGTATTTCATTGTCTTTTTAGAATAGGTAGATGATGTATCTTTATGTTATAAAAGTTACTAAGCTTGCAAAATAGCCAGAGGCTATGATGTTGAGACAAGAAGACGACCCACGTTGTCTTTGTACAATGCCATACAAGAAGTCAAAACGGGACAATGTAATCCAATTTCTCAACAAATCCAACTTTATTGTTTGCTGAAATGATGACCATATACAGTACTTCCTTCCTCCAATGTTGAATACAACACGTCAAATCATTATATTATTCAATACGTATTTTGAAAAATTTTATTTGTTGTCTTAATGACGCAAAAAAATTATCTCACTGACGTCAAATTAAAATACATAACTTAAATTATCATTATTATTTCACGATAATTTTTCAAAAAATGATGTTTGATCATCCCACGACGCGAATCAAATTTCGTCTTGATGGATGTGTTTTTCTAACTGTTATAAATAATTCGGGATGAAGGGAGTAATATATGCGTAAGGTATAGAGCTGGACGCTGCTCCATGTTTCCTCGCACTTGGTTGTTAACTTTGTTACCTCATCTTGGATTTGAATCACCAAAACCGTTCAAACTCAACCAATACATGATGATAAAAGTTACGAAATGAGCTCATCACATCTCCAACTTTCATTTCAATTTTCGGCCTCTGCCTCGGGTTCTGTGTTCTTGTGCGTCTTGAGAAACCGTAACTGTAATTCCTTTGTGGTTTTGGATTTTGAAGATTGAGGTTGCTTATAAGATTTAGTGGCATACGTCAAAAGTTGTTTATATATTATATGACATTGTCGGATTCGGTTAATTCACAATTAGCTGCTTTTCGTTTCTATCAGAAGAAGTATGGCATGCTCTGAGGAGGTCAATGTTGTTCTGCTTTTCTGTTTGCCACTGTATTTTCAGCCGAAGATAAAAGGATGGACAATGGGACATGACGAGATGTTTACAGGATTTGTTCACCAACTTTATTGGGATGATAGTGATGCAGTTCAATGCATGAGATTTCTTTGATGTAATTTTTCTCTTTTAATTTTATCATTAAGGGGAAACTTTTTTTTTTTTTCCATCCTTTAAAGTTCCATGCATGTTTTGTCTTTTTTTATTGCATCTTGATTTATTTGCTTTACGGATCGACCATGTGTATATGCACTGCAAATTCTACCTCTCATATATTGTAATCCGTACAATAAGGAACACTGTGTAAGAAAAATTTGATATGAAAACTTTATGTATTAAATTGTCAGTATTATATAAGACAGAAGAAATATTTGTTTCAAAGAACTTATATGCATCCACTCAAGATTTCTTTTGTTTGAAGATAAAGGCAGAGTGTGTTTGTTAATTGTTAGTTGGGTTGGTTAGTTCAGGTCAGGCAAATCCATAGCATAGATTGCGGCATCAGTCGGCACAACGCATGGATGAACAAAGCATCAAAACTTATTTTAAAAATTAGATGGACCAATATGTGCCTTGAGAGACAAAAGTTCATGTGTCTAACAAAATGGAAGTTTTTGACAAAAACATTGTAAACAAGTACCTATCATGTATAAAAATAGAAATCCAAAACCAGATTTCCATTCATCCAAACCTGAGATTTTGTTCTCACTTTTCTGCCTCCCTTTCTCTCTTCCAAGAATAACCAATGACCAAAACATGAAGATACACAAACCTTCAGGCATCATGATTCCCTTCTCCTCTCTTTTTTAGCTTTTCCTCCTCCATTTTTTTCCTTTTCTTGCAGCTGCACAAACCAACAGGTTTGGTTATCGTAATTCTTAACTCCGGTCGTCTTCTTTCTAAGGGCTCTTTTGGATTTCTTCAAAGGGAAGATCCTGAGAGCTCTTAGAAAGTTTTTATTTGCATTATGGCGCCCGACACATCACCCACAGTGTCCGTCGAAGGTAATATATGGGTCCTCTTTCCTCCTTTATAAATAATTTACTCCTGAAAGTTTGCAAGAAAAAGAATCAGAAGATCAATCTCCATGTGCTCTGTTTCTCATCCTGTTCATATATGTGTCGAGACGAATTTGTGGATGAGTCTTGATCCAATTGTTTCCTAATTCCTATTTTACATGTAAAAATGGTTTTTTTTGTTGTCAAGGATGTGATTCGCTTGATGTACCCTATGATTAGGGAATGTTTGAATTACGTTAGGCTGCAAGACCAAAGAAAGAAAACTTGATAACTATTTCACATTTGCTTCGAAGTATCGATACTGATATGGTTTCTCAATATCATAACCCATTGAGAATCAAACTTTTATATGAGGAGTTCGTCATTTTTTAACCAAGTCTCACGACTCTTAACCCTTAAGTGTATTAGGTTGGATCACAAACGAGAATGAATTTATCTTGCCAACGTTATCGAGCACTAGTTAGTTCTTTCTAATCATTTGTTAATGTGTTCAATGTTTTGTGACCATGAAGATACCCTACAATTCGATCATAACCAAGCTTCTGTTGAAAACCAAGATGGATTCAACAAGCCCGATTCCACAGAGGAAAGTGGAGATGAATCATCATCTCCTCGAGGTGTGCTAGAAACACCAGAGTCAGAGACAAGCTCAGTTTCAGAAGAACAGATCATCATCAGTACCAATACTTCCAATTCAACGTCCACTGAGAAATCCGCGACACAATATGGTGGTGGCGGAGGAGGAGGAGGAGCTTTCGGCTATGGGATTCCATGGAAAGCATTTATGAATGGGATGAAGAAGACACCACTGAGGAAGTTCTCCACCTCGACGATCGCTCTGCTTACAAGTTACGAGCTGGCTTCAAGAAAGAGCTTGACACGGAAACTAGCTAGAATCAGAAGCGCTGAGGATGGGGTTGATTATGGGCTTCTGCCTATGGCTAAACCATCTTGGAGGAACTTTGAGTACGCGGAGTTGGTGGCTGCTACTGATGATTTTAGCCCAGGTAAGTTTCAGCTTCCTTTGTCCTACTCCTCATCATTGCATTCTGAACAATCTTTCTATGATCATGCTGAAATGGAGTTGCAGGACGACGAAATCAGAATAATTGAAACGTGCAACTATAAAATTAAAGGTTCGTCAAGCCCATAGTTAAAAAAAAAAAAAAAAAGTCTGTCTAGGACAGAACTTCATAAGACAAACCCAACTAAAACTCGAAACATGGTTAAAAAAATCAACCTCTGGATCATTTGTACCAATATTTATCTCCGATAACACATTAATGGTTGATTCGAATATAAAACTGATTATTCACTTTTATATTAATGGATGAAGCAAGGCATTAACTATTCGTACCAAGATGATGTATGGCTTCATACCATCACGCAGTGAATTTCTCAGTAGATCATCGATTTATCCTTGTCCTAGACTCTCTCAATCCCATCACAATTCAGAAACCCTAACCCTAAACTCAACATTTCCCATATATTTCCGCACAGAGTCCTTCACCCACTCCTCAAACATTCAGATCCCGGAAATCGACTCACGATTATGTAATATCAGCCACCTCTTCCTCATTTGATCGGCATTTTCGGCGCTCTCAATTCTCATAAATCATTGTCGAAGAAAACGGTTTTGATTTATGCTGTGGGAACAGGGATTGCATTGAGAGGGTGATTAAATTTTGGATTCTTGGGTTCACAATAATGCCTATTTCCTATGAAGATCATTACTCCTAAACGCTTGAGAGTTCTGACAATCCACGCTGAATCAAACCCTTCTACCGTGTTATGTTACTGAACTAGCAAACTACAACTATAGGCTGTTTAACACAATTTTGGTGTTAATGATACACTCTGTTAATCAACAGATTTTAGTGGAAAATAAAGAAACTCTGTAACTGAAAAATAATATTCGAGTACTTTCTTGACAGAGAGACTACTAGGCAAAGGAGGGCACGCTGAGGTATACAAAGGCAGCTTGCAGGACGGGAACGTGGTGGCGGTGAAGAGACTGATCAAGGAAGACAAGGAAGATGCCGAAAATGAGGCCGGTGGACCCTCGGAAGACGAGATCAAAACCGCGGATTTCTTGTCGGAACTCGGGATCATCGCCCACATTGACCACCCCAATAGCGCCAAGCTCATTGGTTACTGCCTCCAGGGCGGCCTCTTTCTTGTTCTTCAGTTATGTGCTCATGGCAGCCTTGCTTCCCACCTCCATGGTGATATATCTGTTTGTTTTCTATTATGGTTGTTTCTGTTTTCTGTTTTATCAGCTTTAAGTGTCTTGTTTGATTGACGAGGAGGTATTAGAATTGCAGGATCGGGTGTGTGCTTGGAATGGAAGTTGAGGTATAAGGTGGCGTTGGGTGTGGCAGAAGGGCTAAGTTATCTGCATCATACCTGCCCTAGGCGCATTATACACCGAGACATCAAGGCTTCAAACATACTGCTTGACGAAGATTATGAGCCGCTGGTTCTGTTTTCTAATATCCTCCTTTAGCTAGCATAAACTTCAAATAAATTCTGATTTTTAATGGTGTTGGGGCATGTCTTGCTGTTATGTTTTGCTGATGCATTGATCTGTGTGTTGCTTACTTTTGGGCATTGATTATTCAGATATCGGACTATGGGTTGGCGAAGTGGCTGCCAGATAAATGGCTTCATCATGTCCTGTATCCTATTGAAGGAACTTTCGGGTAAGATTTTTTGAATGAGTAATACAGCTTAATGATGTAAGTTGATTTCGATGCAAGAGCAGAAGAGAACCAACAAAGGACACCATAGCATGACTATGTTACTACAAATTATGCAAAGCAATGATGTGATTTGGATTCAGATATCTAGCTCCCGAGTATTTCATGCACGGAATAGTTGATGAGAAGACGGACGTCTTTGCATTTGGTGTACTATTGCTCGAGCTCGTTACTGGCCGTCATGCAGTTGACTCAAGCAGGCAGAGCCTTGTTATGTGGGTATGTTTCCAGAGAACTTTTTTTCTGTACGCTTAGTGAAGCTCTTGAAATTCGCTTCATAATGGATAATTACTTTTTAAAAGCAATGCATAGCTCTCCTCGGAGGCAATTCTCAGTAGCATAAGGTCGTGTCTCCGGTTTTAACTGTAACAAGAAAATAAGAAACTGAGCTAAAATTGATTATTAGAATACTCGAGTAAGTATTGAGAAGAGGAAATTTGGGAAAGCATGTTGGTTATCAAAGTGAGGCAACCATCTCAGGTTTGTGAATTGCAACGGTCTTCTGATCACTGTAATCGGTCTAACTGCTCTCAGTCTCAGGATAGCGGGGGAAGACTAGTAAGATTAGCATATCCGAAATGGAAAAACAAATTGTCTCTGGTTGTTATGATTTCTATCAGTCCTGCTGTTGTGGTAATTCATTTGGAATATAACGCCTGCACGAGATATGAAACATTTCTTTTTCAAATGGAACAGGCAAAACCTCTGCTAGACTGTAATAATATGACAGGCTTAGTAGATCAACGACTGGGAACTGATTATAATCCTGCCGAAATGAAGCGTATCATGCATATTGCCTCCTTGTGCATTCATCATGTACCTGGTCGACGTCCTCACATGAATAAGGTATCTCCCCTCCCTCCTCCTGTCTCTCCCCTGTTGTCCATCTTCTTGACCATTTGATCAACTTCTGTGATTGAAAAGAGTTCACAGTGATCTCAAAATATCTCGGTTAGATTCAGTCCTTGCAGCAATTCAGAGAATACATATTGAGCCAAGTTCTAGAGTTTAAGCACACTACGATAATTTGACGCGCTGCACTATGTTCTTGGACCCTCTTTTTTTTTTCTCTAAATCTACATTTGATGGGGTAAAATTCAGGTAGTGCAGCTGTTGAAGGGAGAGGGAGGACCCATTGAGATAAAGCAGAAATCCATAGCACCAAGGTCGGTTATTCTCGATGCATGTGATCTGGAAGATTATACTAGCTCCAACTATCTCAACGACCTTAATCGACACCGAGAGCTTGTCATGGAGTGATTTCCTTGCATGATGATTTCTGTTCTTTCGTTTCTTCGTCCATTTGGATGCTCTCATCACTTGAAGAACCTGATATCACTGTCAGTCACATATCAGGTCGTCTTCTTTTAGTGGGAATCTAGACAGGTCATTCGCTTCTCACTGAGACGATTGTAGAATAAAGATGAAGAGTGATGGTCTAGGAAGCTAGTTGGACATCAGCCTCCGAATTGCAAGTTTACTGCAAGTTCTGGTGTTGTGCTAAAAACCCAGTGATCGGAGGTTGTATGCTTTAGCTCCTCGATAGGTGTATGTTGAAAGAACAGAAAGAAACTCCATGTGAATCGCTTGTAATGTTTATGGGACAAGTCTTTCGGCAATTCGAATGATGTTTGTGATATGTGAACTGTGTTCACTGCTTTCAGGAATCTTCAACACGGTACGGCTAGTGATCCACAGTACATTTAGCAGATGCATTGAGAATGCTCTAAGCATTTAAGCAGATTTGGAGATAAACAACGTTTCTCTGATTTGTTCAAGATATAGTTTAACATTTCATCATGAACCAAGATGTAAAAAAAAACTGACAAAAATATACATCATCATCATCTAGGAACCAGAAGAGCTCTCCCATGCATGAGCCAGCGCATCAACCACTCCATCAAAACTCCCAAACCTTGAACTCACAACATCAACCTTCACCCCCAACCTCTCAGCCCCCAAGGCCGTCACCACAAGCCCAGGCCACATCCTCCTCAACCCATCCCAGCCCAACCCAATCTCCCTCAAACCCTTCAACAACCCCTCCACCTCCGCCGTACTAGTAAACACTAACACATCCACCACCACCCCACCATTCACCAGCCCGGCCCATCTCGTCTCATACGCACCCACCTTCACCGCCTCCCAGCCCATCAGGCCCAAATCCTTCAAAAACTCCGGCACCACTCTCGGTTCCTCCAGGCCCAACACCACCGGCACCGGACACATCACTCTCCGGCCCAGCCCATCACCAAGCAACTCCACAATCCCACTCGGAGTGGACACCCGCGGGACCCGCACCTCGACCCTGTCCGGATTCCGACAAATCCGGCCAACAAACTCCGCCGTGATCTTCTCGGCGTCGTTGCCGAGGGCGGAGATGAAGAGGGGTCGCCGATTGGGGAGAGAGGAGGGGAATCGAGGTCGAGGAGGGCGGCGGAGAAGGCGGAGATGCCGGAGCGGGAGGTGAATGCGACGGCGGAGAAGTGGTTGAGAGAGGAGATGTGGCGGAGGAGGGTGGAGTGGTGGAGGCGGTGGGCTCGACGATGACGGGGGGCACCAGAGTGGGGTCCAGTTGCGGTGGCGGGCGATGACGGTGGCGAGGCGCGTGGCGTAGTTGTTGGGTGTGGTGAAGGCGATGGTGCGGTGAGGCAGGGAAGGTGGTGTTGCGATGGGAGTGATCATGGTGGTTTCACCACGGAGGTATGTTGAATAATGGATTGTGATGCATCCTAGGAATTTTTATTTTTGCAATGCCACTGATTTTTTGTCCTGGTGTTGCATTGGTTATTAAATCGATGGGATTATATAAAAAAACAAAAAAAAAAAAAAAGAAATATGTATTATGAAATACATGTGAATGTTATCAATATCTTAATTTTTTATATATTTGTTTGAGAGGACTGCTTGCACTGTTTCGTAGTTCATGCAATGTTTGGTACCGTGGAAAAATCTGAGCATCGGGAGAAAAATCCCACAAGAATACCACCGCAATTACGATAACAAATCACTATAAAGATGAACAAGGAATTACAGAGTCATTACATATCGTAATAGATCATCAACCCAAATCTTAATCTTCTATCTCACATGATAAACCCGTAACAAAGATATATATACTGGATCTCAATCAAAAACAGCTCGGACGTCCAGACTGACTGCGCCCGGACGCTTTGAGCATTACACTACGTTCGAGCGCTTTGATATCTCACCTGAAACGTCCTCAAAGTGTTCAAAACTTCTTTTTTTCGACTCACACTGTTTCACATCATATTAGATATACCGTTTTTTCTACGAGGACGTTGCGTACTTGGTGAGCGACGCGTACCTTCGTCGTGAAGGATTTGACAACCTCAACACTCTATGATTAAGCGGTTTAGAGATGTGATATATAAGCATGAAGACAAGGATTCAAATGAGCGGTCTTCGTTTTATGAAGTGGTTCATGACGTATTCGTTGATCGATGGAGCAAAAGTTGCACACCATTTCATTGTTTGGCTCTTTTTTTAAATTCCAGATAAAAATAGTTTTTTTAAAGTTTTACTTGTTTTTTGAAATATGAGATCTAGTTTGGCTAATTCTCTATTTATGTCATATAGGTATTATAACAACGAGTGGTTTACTGGATATGAAACTAATCGATTGACTCCGCATAAAGATGAAGAAATTTCATAAGAGAGAAGTGCTTGAGAAGATATTTTTCTTATCTCGAAGAAAGAAGAGAAGCACTTTCAGAGTTCACTAAGTTATCTGGTGCTCAAGGCAAATTTGGAGAATTTGATTGCTTGTAGGATTTGTGGAATTTGGATCCAATTGATTGGTGGTTTGCTTATGGGGCTTCTCTTCCTCACCTTTCAAGTCTTGCTCTAAAGTTGCTTCGTCTGCAATGTTTATCGTCATGTTGCGAGAGAAACTGGAGTACTTATTCTTTTATTCATCTTTGAGGAGAAACAGGCTGACTGTCCAAAGGACGGAGGATTTGATATTTGTGCATAGAAATCTCCGTTTATTGTCAAGAAAAAGTGAAGACTATAACCATGGAGGTAGTAAGATGTGGGATATCAGTGGAAACAATTGGGATGGACTTGAAGAAGTTGAAAACTTGAAAATGGCAAGCTTATCATTGGATAAGATAGAGTTAGACGTGGCTCTATTCACTAATGATGGTGAAAGGAAATATGAAATTGAAACCGCTGGGGTGTAGTTGATTCATGAATCATGATCCCAAATCTGTTATTTTTTACGTTAATAATGTAAAACACTTGTTATTTTTATTTTACTCTAGACTTGTTATGTACTATTGTTACTATTTAGCATAAATATGTAGATTCTCGTGTCGTACCGTATCCTTTTAACTTTTTTAAAAATGAAGTATCCTCGTGCCCCGCTGTACCCGTATCCGTAATGGTGCAATCTAGTCGAAAGTTTCAATTTTTTATGCTTGATGGCTTGCATTTCAAGGGTGTTTTATGAAAAAAAAAAAACGATAAAGGTATGGACTCCATTAATTCTGGGAATTTTATTGAAGCAATCAATAGCTATGATTTTTTTAGTCAAGAGGTCAAAGAGGTTGGGCCAGACAAAACACTTCAAAATGCTATATACACATCTCCTGATGTTCAAAAGGAGATGTTATTGTGTCCCTCGAGTCAAATAAGAAGAACTCATGAAGAAGTTGGAGATGCACGATTTTATAATCTCGTTGATGAAGCTCGAGATATTTCTGAGAAAGAGCAGATGACGCTTGTTCTTAGATTTGTTGACACAAGTGGCTTTGTGCGAGAAAGATTTATTTGGAGTTAGGCATGTTCGTGACACTTCGGCATCAACACTAAGGGATCAATATATTCTCTGCTTTCTTCTTACAACCGTAGTGCTCAATCTATTAGAGACCAAGGATATGACGAAGCAAGCAATATACATGGTGCGTGGAATGGGCTATAAGCTCTAATTTTAAAAGATTGCTTTTCGCCTTATTATATACATTGCTTGGCTCATCGTCTTCAACTTGCATTAGTTGTTGCATCTCACGAGGTGGTTGTTGTGCAATATTTCTTTACTGATTTGACTTTCATTGTCCATATCGTTAGTGCTTCTTGCAAGCGCAATGATCAACTAAAAGTAGCAAAAGCTTCTGAGATTGAATTCTTAGTAGCTCATGGAGATCTTGGGGCTGGCACGGGAGAAAATTCAATTGGCTTGCTACAATGAGCAAGTGATACTCATTGGAGTTCTCACTTGTATTACGCCTCCAACTTATTGAAGATGTTTAGTCCAACATGTAAGGTGCTCATTAGTCTTGCTGAGGAAGGAACAAGTTCTTTACAACATGCAGAGGCTGCGAGAACATATGAGTCACTAACATCTTTTCAATTTGTACTGTTGTTGCACATTACGAAGGGGACTTGGATATCACTGATATTCTTTGTCAAACATTGCACCGAAAGACGCAAGATATCGTGAATGCTATGCATCTTGTTTCATCCACTAAAGAGCTTCTTCAGAGATTAAGAGAAAATGGGTGGGAAGCTTCACTTGAGAAGGTGAAATCTTTCATAGCCAAAGGAATATGGAAATCCCATATATGACCTATCAATATTTGAGACGGATTCCATCACGGTGTGTTTAACTTCAAATTACAGTGGAGATTCATTACAGGATTGACATTTTTATTGCCACAATTGATTCTCAATTGTAAGAGTTAAATAATCGATTTAATGAGAATACAATGGAATTGCTTGTGTTAAGTGTCGTTTTGGATCCTAGAGATGGATATGTATCAATTGATGGTGAGAAGATATGTGAACTTGCAAGACAATGTATCCTCTAAGACTTTTCCGAGGACGAGCGGCTCACTTTGAGGAGGGACTTGGATCATTATAAAAAAATATTCCTCAACGATCTGAATTTGAGCACTTGTTCTCTCTTTCTGAGATATGTCAAGCCTTGACAAAAACAAGAAAATCACTCATATATCCGCATGTTCATACACTGATCATGTTTGTGCTCGCATTGCATGTTTCTACGACAACAGAGGTTTTTTTTTTCTAATTTTTTGCAATGAATATTGCTAAAACTAAACTATGAAACAAGATGGAAGATGATCATCTCTTTAGCTATTTGATGGTGCATATTGAAAGGGAAATATCAAAAACCTTATGTATAGATTCAACCATCAAGGAAATTTGCTTCAATGACATAGCAACGATCACAATTTTTCATTAGCATAGTCATAAGTATCTTGTCTCTCGTTTCTTATTTTGGGAATGAAAATTCTTTACCTCGTTCACTTTTACATCGGAATAATCATACCATAAAGAAACCTGCTGCGATTTTCAAAAATACATATTAACCTCTGTGATACTTCTTTATAATTCACAAAAGTTTACCTAAAGTATGGTGCAGTATCTTTTGATCGCTAACATAGTTGTTTTTCATTTGTTTCCCTACATATGGTTTGATTTTTAATTGGCTTTGGTGTTTGATGTGGCCATGTTGGCAAGGGAAAGCTTGAGAGTGATTAGAATGGGAACATGGTTCTTTCCTAATAACTGCGGTCGATTATATGGATAAAGCAATATTTCTTGTGGTGAACTGAGATGTAATAGTATATTAAGTTTAAATCATGGTTATTGCTTAGGATATTGATGTAGCCCTCTGGCTCACGTCATTTCCATGAAGGATCATCAATAATGTGTTGGAAGTACAACGGGTTTTAAATTTTCTTGTTTCTTTCGACTCATATCTTTAATATTGTGGTTAGCTCATGCAGGATGCACCTAGGTTTTGGATTTGCAGGCAATAGTTCTCTGGATGTAAGAGCTTCCTGCATCAGAAAACGCAACCGAGCATATTTTATGGGATAAAATTAGCTTCCATGTTCAAGTTACTTGCAAGGATGATACCAACACGAGATATCATAAGCAAGTGCAAGTGAAATCTTCTTTTGTTGGGTGCATTAAAGACAATCAGTTGCTCGTGCTGAGACTGTTTGGAAAGTGAATGTTTGAGGAAGAAAGGTACGATATGCTGTCAGATCTGTGGGATTGTTATGTTGCATTAGCAGGTAAACACAATTTTCAACAAAAATCCGAGCGTATAACAAAACCTTCTGTTGCTTCTTTTATTTATTCTGAGTTTGTTGTTGATTCGTCATGTGTAAGTTAATTAGCAGTATCATTTCACTTGAAAGAGGGGTAAGGTAAAGAATAAGAAGTATGTATTTCTTGTTGTATGTATGCTTCTATCTTTTTCATCCTTTTCCCTTGATATTTGATAGAGGTCTCTTGAAACTTTTGACCATTCTATTTTTATGATTATGATCATATTGTCAGCTTCTGCTTGAAGGATATCTTTCTCGGTCAGTTCGAAGGTTGTTTATCTACTCTTAGTGCCCACCTTGGAATCTAACTAATACCAGGATACCAATAGGTTTCTTAGGGGATGAAATAACTTGTTGAATTAAAGTTTTGGTAGAGTCAGGTAAGCTTACCCGACACTTCAGTTCTCATGTCTGTATCTGTTTCTGTTCTGGCCAAGCACATGTTTAGAGAACGAAGGCAGCAAAATGCTGCTGCAAGCGTGGGGTTTGTCCATGAAGGATAGGTAGCGAACCCTCTCTAATCCGACATTCCCTTTGTGTTGACGATGCTAACTTACTAAAGCTTATAAAATCTATAGTAGTCACTTATTTGATAATGTCAAAAACATCTATATGAAATCCTCAAGTGCGTGTGCATATTATCGGAGTGTACTTTTTACAATCGCACACGGTACAGTAGATTTTGTTTAATGCATAATATGCTAGAGGTTGACAGCTTTGTGTCATGGGTATCTAGTAACTGCGGTAGACTTCATGCTAATGCTTCAGCTTTACGTCTATTTGCTTAATGACATTCCATACTGAAAGAGGACTCTCCATGAAAGATGCAACTTTGAACTTACCCACTTCCAATGTTATTTTCCAAGTGAGGTTAATTGTTTCTTGAACTTTCTCTTAACTAAAATGCTATGTTCTATTGAATTGGTCAGTGGCCAACCCTACCAATATGGTATGAATGTGATTCAGGTCCTCGTCAAGTTTTTTTACTAGTCAACAAAATCAGATTCAGTTTGTTCACCAACAAATCGATGATGACAGATACCTAAAACAAATTTTGATGCTCGGCTTTTTTGATGTTCAAACATTGTTGGACCCTTCATGATCTAGTTATATATAGTAATCGTTCCCTTGCTGCAAACATTCTAAAGTTCCGTTGAAGTACCTCATCATTACAGAATTTCGCCTCTATAGAGTCCCTTTGGGATAAGCTCTAATGGTTTGGCTCTGTCCATGACTAATATAGGTAGTATTTAGTGTGGCTGAGTATTGGCATTGATGCTCAGACAATAGCTTCAATAGTTCTGCTTCTTCTGCAGGTTAACAGCACAGTAGGAGATTGCAAAGATATGAAGCATCTGAATGGTCTTCCTACTATTGACCTTAAAGTGAATCAAAGAAAACTGACTCTGGTTCCTCCAGCTGAGGAGACAGCGAATGGGTTGTATTTTCTGTCAAATCTTGACCAGAATATTGCAGTGGTGGTTCGCACCGTCTACTTCTTCAAGTCAGACAACAAGGGTAACGAAAGGGTCTACGAAGTTCTAAGAGATGCTTTGGCAAAGGTACTTGTTTATTACTATCCTCTGGCTGGACGGCTAACCATCAGCTCGGAAGGAAAACTTATTGTGGATTGCACTGGGGAGGGAGCCGTTTTTGTGGAGGCAGAAGCTGAGTGTGGTATGGACGAGATGGGAGATGCTACCGAGCATGATCCTGTGACTCTTGAAAGGTTCGTCTATGATGTACCTAGTGCCAAAAATCTTCTCGAAGTCCCCCCTTTGGTGGTACAGGTTAGTGTTTTGCTGCTCATTCTTGCTAACACTTTTCTACGGAAAGCAACGTCAGTTTCATTTATCTGAATTTTTTAGTCATGTTACAACTTGCCTTGTACTAAATTAACTGTTTCACACTTGCACGCCAGAAACTCATCATGTTTAAGACTGTTATCTATGCCTCATTTTTACATTTTTGCTTGGTGCATGAATGTTATGCATATTCGATAAATATAACTTGCATTCGGATTGGGTGGATCAGGTGACCAGGTTCAAATGTGGAGGATTTGTTCTTGGGCTGTGTATGAATCACTGTATGTTTGATGGGATTGGCGCGATGGAATTTGTCAATTCATGGGGTGAAACGGCCAGAGGCTTGTCCCTTACCATCCCACCTTTTCTAGACAGATGCATACTCAAAGCAAGGAGCCCGCCGAAGATGGACTTCAAGCACCATGAGTTCGCGCAAATAGAGGACATATCAGCTAGCAATCTGCTCTACAAAGAAGAAATGCAGCATAAATCTTTCTGCTTTGATCGTAAAGGTCTGGAGCAGATTAAGATGAAAGCCAGGGAAGATGGAACTCTAAGAAACTGTACTTCGTTCGAAGCTCTCGCAGGATTTGTGTGGAGGGCTCGCACTAAGGCTTTAAATTTCAAGCACGATCAACCATCGAAACTCCTATTTGCTGTAGACGGAAGGTCTAAACTCGACCCACCGTTGCCCAAAGGGTACTTTGGCAATGGCATAGTACTAGCAAGCTCTATTTGCCCAGCTGGTGAATTGGTCGACAGCCCTGTTTCCTTTGCTGTCCGGCTAGTTCATGAAGCCATCACATCGGTGACCAGCGACTATATCAGGTCAGCGATTGATTATTTTGAAGTGACAAGAGCCCGGCCTTCCCTGAGCTCCACCCTGCTGATCACAACATGGTCAAGACTATCTTTCCACACGACTGATTTCGGATGGGGAGAGCCAACTATGTCAGGGCCGGTAACTTTGCCTGAGAAGGAAGTGATACTGTTCTTGTCGCGTGGCAAAGACCAGAAAAGCATCAATGTGCTTCTGGGCTTGCCCACTTCGTCTATGAAGACCTTCGAGGATCTCATGAACATCTCTTGAAAAAATGTCGGGCTAGTGTCGTCATTTTTTGGAATTTTTCACCTGCGTGTGTTTTTCATAATATTGTTGCTCATCATTCGTACCTTCGTGCTAGTATTACTTTGTGAGAAATAACCGATACGCCTTTTCCCTTTTTCCTTGATCAAGAAATTCATGCAGATGTGAATTTAAAGGTTCTACAGAAGCCGTGATCCTACTAGCATCACAGGATTCCCACAGCTAGGATGTAACATTTCAGTCTTAAACTCTGATGTTGCACCATCTCCTGCAAGCAGTAAACTCCGAATGTGTGAACGATAACACTAACAACGTGATTCATATTCAACCAATTACAAGACTCGCTCTCTTGGGTTCCAGATTAATCAAATTCAAGAGTCATGACGTGCCTGAAGAATATCATGCTTCAACCCGCATTTCACATCGGCTGAGAGTAGCAGCAGGCTTATTTGTAGATTCACAAGAAACTTTCCTTCCCGATGAGGCTGGGAGCCTCAATTACCTTAACCTAGTTGCACACCAGCAAACGAGTTTGCCCAACATAGGTTTCAGAACATTTTATGATCATAGCAAAAGATTACGTCAATCTAGAAAGAGAGCAACTAACACACCAAGTCACAATAACAGGACAAGATCTATTGACAGAACAGTCAGAATACATTGAGAAGCATCAACAACAACAAACTAAGCCACAATCCCGGTACTTGGAATCGGCAAGGACTCAGTATCCATGAAATATTCGTCCTTGTAGAATCCACAATGTTTAATAACTTAGGAACAAAGCTTTATTCGAATAGCTTCCAGCAATGGCAGTCAAGATTGAGTTCAATGATCCAAAAGACTTAGGCGCTTAGAACAGATCCATTGTTCCGCTTGCACTCCCTCAGCATGTCAACGTAGAACTGGCACCTGCTGATGTCATCTCCGAAGTGATTCACACACTGCAAAAGCGAGATGAACAAGTGAACACAGAGATACACACAAATGAGAAAGATTAAATAAGCTTTTCTTCACAAAGTGTGGACAGTGATTTGTCTAGTGGATATAATTGTTCTAGATAGATCTCGGTCGTCAAAAAATGATTCAGGAAAATTTGAACTGGAAAGGGTTCTTTCTGATATAAAAGAAAATCGAGAAAAAACTCTCATCCTTTTCATAAGATGGTGACACAAAAAGAACTCCCTCCCAACGAACAAGATGAAAAGAATAAGAGAAACTCCCTCCCAACAAACAAGACGAAAAGAATAAGAGAAGCTTACATCTTGGAAGGCCTTAGTCTGAGAAGCACATGCATCTGCTCCGAAGCTGTTCGCCATGGGTGCTGGTGCAGCAGCAGCATCAGTTCCAGAGGCCACAGTTTCATGTTGAATAGTGCGAGGACCCATAACAGCATCAACAGCCCTGTGAGCCACGGCACTTCCAGTTCCAAAAGCCATCCCTGTAGTCCCATGAACAGATAAAAACATCATATTGCCATTTGCAGCTAGTAAATTCCAGGTCAAGGAAAGATGAGACATACCTTGTGCTACAGTCGAACCAATGCCCCCAAGCATGGATCCTCTGCCGGATTGCATTGGAGCAGGAGGAGGAGCATGATTAACTGTCAAACAACAAACGCATGATGTTGGCATTAGGAGCACTTCCAAACAAGTAAATATACAACAATTTAGATAGATGAATCAAAAACCCAGTATCTGATTTATGCTGTTTTCTAATAGGCAAAGACACGAGATACCAAAAGAACTACCACTTCACGGAGGACACATCACAAGAATCGAATATGTATATATCTCATACAACAGCATACCATAGAGGTTTTAAAGCAAAAGTACTCAACAGGTCATAGTAGAAAATCATGCAGAAAAGACAGGTTAAGGACACGATCAGAGGCAAAGCCCAAGAAGATTGGCGTACCTTGCTGAGGAGGTGGACTACGGGCTGGGACTGGACGAGGAGAAGGACGAGCAGAGCGTCCTGCATAGCAAGAAAAGCTTGCATATGTTAGAAGAATCAAACAACTGAAAGATCTGATAAAATTCTAATGTCATCACCATACATGCTAAACAAGGTCAAACCATTTGAAACTTGCCAGTTTAGTGCATAAGACGCCTGAAACAAATTGTCAAATACAATGACACTTAATCTGATTCTAGAATAATACCAAAGGTGACTAGATCTCCACACAAACTCATCTTTTAAGTATATACATGTTTTTCGGAATTCTTTTATCTTCACGCCACTGAATAGGCTGAGTCACCACTATCTAAACAGATTTGTCGCTCGGTACCGAGTGGTGAGCCGCTTAATCAGTACTGTAATACAATACAAACAAGAGAACGACGGCTAATCTTATTTCATCCAAAACACCAAATATGTAATAAAAAAGAACGATAACCCATTTCCCGGACTGATTATCAGCACCAAAAGGACAGAGATCATACAAACTCAAATCATAAAGAGATCTAGTATAATCTGAACACGAGCAGACAAAACCTTAGAACCGAATTACATAACAACAGATGTACAATGACATAGATCGTCATTATTTTTACTTGACTGCAAGTTCGCGAGCAGCTTCTTAGTTAACCAACAAAACTGTATTTTATCATTTCGAATCGATTGATCTAGCTTTTATTTGGTCAACAATTGCTTGCCACCCCACGAACAAATCTCACAAGTTTCATGGATTTTCTTTCTTTAAGACGATACATAAAACTTGACCCGATCAGCGACAATTAAACTTAACCAAAAACAGCAATCACAGCAAACACGATATTCTCGAAACCTTAATCACAAAAATCCACCAATCACCACACGAATCCAACCATCAAAAAACCCGAAATCATATCATTTCATAAGAAAATCAAACATGTCTCATATCTCATCTCGACATGAATCAACATTACCCCACAAGTCAATAACCCTACAAACCAAAAAAATCAACGCAATCGTACAGATCGGGTTAAACCAACAAACCAAAAGAAAGAAAAAGCAACAGATCAACAAAAATCAACAGCCAAATACAATATTCTGTAGACATAGAAAACTAGAAAACAAGAAAAGATATCCGAGAGATCTATGAAAACAAAGCTGACCTCCGGAGCTTCGGCGAGGCATGGCTGCTGCTGAGGAGAGAAAAGGGATTAGGGTTTTATTTTAGAGGATTCGAGAATTGAGTTATGGAGACGAAATGATGCGTTTTTTGAGGATGGAGAAAATGTGTGTTGTTGGGTTTGTATTTATTGTTGAGGAAATAAACCGAGTCTACGTGGCGAAGATTTCTCCCCAAGAATGGGCCTTTCTAGAAGGGTTGGGCTGGACTCGATTTTTTTATTTTTTTTGAAAAAGGTGCTGGACTCGATATTTGATTTTTATATGACATGACCTCTTGGTATATGCTTCTCTCTTGGGAGGAATTATCCATTTTGTTATTCTCTCTTGTATTTTCTTCATATGTTTGCTTTATTTGAAGAGCAAAGGCTGCTGCAGAGAAGCTGAAATTAACTCCACCCACTAGCTCTTGTTTGGATGGGGTATTTTTATTTTTTGACAACATAAATGATAATTTTATAAAAGAATAATATTATATTTTATATCTAAAATCGTTATATTCATTGTTAGAAATTGAAAATGATAATTAAAATATCAATTTCATGAATGTAAAACACATGACAATATCAAATTTGAAAACAAAGATTATGATGATATAAATTGTGTTAATATTGTTATATAAAAATATCATATTTGTTGACAAATTCGAGAAAATACATAATATTGTCATTTTTTTGCAATGGATTTGACAACGAGACATAAGTTGATTTTTTCATTTTGATTGCTAAATTTATAAATGACATTAAGGTGGAGTTGCTCTAGAAAACAGCTAATTTCACCATAAAATTTTATTTATTTTGAACAACACTTGATTTTTTATACAATAATATAAATCTATTTTTAACCCTTTTAAAGTAATTTTATATAATTTTTTGATTTATAAATTTTTTTAATTATATTTATATTTTGGATAACTTTATATTGAATATAATATACCTAATTTCATTTTTTTTTCTTTTTCTTTTTAATCATGAAAAAAATACCTAATATCTTGACGAAAAAATTATTTTCTTTATTTTGATGACAATTTTTTTTTTTTGGAATACCTAATATCTAATTCTCCCTCCGTCTCAATTTAATTATAACATATACGTATTTTGTACTATCATATATGTATGAATACAAGTTTTATTTTCATATTAAATCACGTCTAATCGTCCTGCAACATGTATTAGATTGAAGTACGTAACTTACACAACAATTGATGTTTCACGATAAATTTACAAAAAATTACGTTTGATCGTCGTTGGATCCGTATCAAACTTTGAATTGATATGCGTGCAAAGTCAAACGATTGTAATTAAATTGAAACGGAGAGAGTAGTTTTTATTATAATGGAGAAGACGGAGTTAACTTGGAGGTCATATGCGCAATTCGATTATTTGCTTGATGAAGACATCCTCATGTATGTCAACGTCGTAGGTGGGATGGGTTATACTCCGCTCATCCATGACACGATCATGGAGTTTCAGATGCGAGACAGGATTATTCAATAATTTAGATATTTTCAAAACATTCGTAACCATTCTGTGGATATGAGAAAATTGAGGAAGCCGCGCTTTTCCAGGAACAGATAAGTTTAGACTAGTAGATACGAAGACACTACAAGTCGAATATTTGATGTTTTAAGACGCTTAACTGGTGTCATTAGATGTTGTTTCACCAGCGATGGAGGTCTTGTCCATTGGGGATTATTTAATATGATATAGACGCATCACTCGATTACGTATTCATCCTCCGAACCCCAACTCTGGCCTCGTACACAAACCTCGTTCCTTATTTGATCAGTACTGAGCAGTTTCCATTAGATTACTTCAACATCACTGATAACTAGAGTTCACAAATAACACTTCCTTAGGTACAAACGGCAACATGAGAGCATACATTTCCCACTTCTCATACACGGATGTCTCCTCGCTTCCCTCTTCATCAATTGACCACCACACTCGATCTCTAAAGCTCACGGATCCTAAGCTGCTTCGGTGAACTCTCCTTTTTATAGGTACATCCTCTCCGGGAAAAAAAAAAAAAACAGTCGACAAGATTCACGGCGTCAGCATATCAAATAGCAGAACTTTGTCCGACCAACATCGAGCCTAAAGTTTCCTCAAGCTCTCATCCAAATCAAGCAAACAACTATTCTTGATGCTGCAGCATGAACAAGAAAATTCCACCGGCCACAGCGACATTAAGAGATTCAAAACCTTCAGCCATCGGTATGCTCACCAGCTCGCATGACTCCATAGATTTTTCTGAAAGGCCGATCCCCTCACTGCCTAATAATAGGAATACATGTTTGCCTGCTAAAGAATCTACAAGATCATGGGAAAGAAGAGATGCACGCTTGGACTTGTTGCTGGTATCAGGGTGGCCGGCCAGCATCTTCACGTTGAATTCATTTCTTAGGGAGTTGAGATGAGTCCAGCCTCCAGAAACTATGTGGAGCTGAAATGAAGCTCCCCTGCTGGCTCTGACTACCTTTTCATTGAATGGGTCACAGCATCCGGGAAGCAAGAAGACACCATCCTGTCATCAGCTCGAATTGAGGATGAAGAAAGTACACAACAAAATACGAAGGATAGCATCATTTTCTGACATACCCCCACAGCACAATTTCAGATGAGTTGGTAAACTTAAAGAAAGAGATGACAGCCTTTCCAAGGATTAGAAGAATTTTCATTTTGACATGTCCAACACCATTTTTGACAAAAGT
>JAOVYX010008554.1:11033-35102 GCA_035668315.1 Drosera spatulata | reverse complement strand
GCGCCCCCTCCACCAGCATCGGTTAAAGCTTTGACCGAAGTCAACGGGCGTGGCCAACATGAATTTTGAGGCTAGTGAGATTCGAACCCAAGACCTTCAAGAAGAAGGTTGAGTCGAACACCACTAGATCAACCCAGGTTGGTTCGTGGAGTCAGAGGTTTGATACCTAAGAATGAAACAATCTCTATATAAAATAAAAATAGAAATAAGATTATGTATATCATCAAATTCTATTCTATCATAGAAATAAAATAGAATAAGAATTATTTTTTCTATTGATTTTTTTTTTGTTTTTTTATTATAAATAATTATCAACTCTTATTTTAAATCGTTCAATCTCTTTTTTTTCTTCTACCAATCATCCAAAAAGGAATCTTTTCAAATAAAATCTCAACTTGACTTAACGGAATTATGTGGATATATTTTTTTCTTTCTTATAATCCGTAAAAAGATTAACCATAAAAATTTTGTCTGTATTGTTACAAAAATAGGAATAATATGCTTACCTATGACCCTCCGCGTGTTTTTACCAACCAACGTCGAATTGGACAAATTGAGTTTTTTTATCAATTGCAACTCCTTTTATCATGAACACAAAGTAAACCGGTTAGAAGCAACTCCCTCTCACCAGCTTCGTTTTACTGGTCGGGTCGAACCCGCGAACCCCTTTTGACCCAATTGTCATCAGTCGGCGGTGTCGCTTCTCCTCTCATCTAGCAAACTCACCCACATCGGATTTGCAGTCAACGAGCTCTTTCTCTCTTGCATGTTCCACTCCTTCAACTGTGCCACAACACATAGATCCATGGACGAAGACAAAGATCGATCGAAACCGCTTGTGCCCTTTTGCTTTTAGTGCCCCAAAACCTCAAACCCTTGATTGGGATCGAATTTGAGGTCGATTTTGTTATCTGGGTGTCTCTCAAAATCCCAGATTGAGGTTTGCTGATTGCCCTTTTTGTGTTTTGATCCGCAGATCTGATTGGTTTATTTGGGTCTGTGTGTGATTCAATTGCTTACTAAATGAGTAGGATCTGAATGTTTTGTGGGTATTTGTGGAGTTGGTAATAGTTGATGGGTTTTGGGTGGGAATTCTTAGAGGTGGATTATGACGATGGGATGTTCAAGGTGTGATTCTGATGTTATTTGTTTGGATTGTGTAAATGGATTGAGTTTGTGGTAATGGGTGATGAATCTAGTGAACTAGGTGATCCCTTTGAATTGGATTGGATTGTGATTCAATGCAAGTGTGTAGGTTAAGTTTAATTTATGACTAAATGGGGGAAATTCTGGTAATAATTGTCTCCGTGACATTGCTTGTAGAAGGTGTATTATGTCCGCATGGTGTGTGGAAGTGCTATCTTGGAGAAGAAACAAATGACGGTATTGAATCACAGAAACCGTATGAGAACTAAGCTACTGCTCATGATTTTATTAATTTGGATACCTTTGAGGCCGCGATCTTAATATCTACTGTTAATTGGCAGAAGCTGAACGTTGAAATATTTTTTCATGAGACGCAGTGCAAGTGTTTTGCTGATTCTGCTATAATGTTCAAATGCAGCCATGGTACTTGGAGCTAATACCCAAGAGAATGGAGAAAAGCACCCAAAGGGCACTACAGCTTCTGGACAATCAGTTTCAACTAGTGGCAGTGTTGGATCCCCTTCTATTCGGAGCGAGGCAGGAGTGGCAACACCAGCTAGTGAGAATACTTTCCGGAGATTAAGTCACCTAGAGATTCAAGCTGATGATGCAGGATCTTCAGAGGCTATGGGGTGAGTAATCTCATTTGGAAGTACTATTATTTGTAAGATTGGTACTCCCTAGCTCTGATTCTTAATTTTGATATGCTTTGTGGTCGTTGCAGCGATCATAATGGAATCAATTGCTGTCCTGCAAAGTGTTAGTTTGAAGTTTTGTGGAATCCTGTTGGTTAATTGTTGTTTTAGATATATATATTGTTTATCCGTCGGGTTTCTTTCTGTTGAAATCCCATCGTAAGATTATGCCATTTTATCATGTCATCAGTCTTCCAGTGAATCCCATGTTACAGTTGTTAAGCACCTTGGTTGCTTTTATCTTGTAAAGTCCCATTCTCATTGAACTTAAATGGCAGTGTGAAGAAGAAGAGAGGGAAGCGCGTAGCTGGCGATGATAAAAGTGGAAGAGGGTTACGCCAGTTTAGTATGAAAGGTAAATTCCTAAGAATGATGTTAACTATTTTTCATTTTACTTGGTTGAAAGTTGAAACTGTGATCCACCTATGTATTATTTCTGAATGTGCCATGAGATTCTATGAACTTGCAAATATTGGCTTACTACCATCTTTCGTACCTCAATTTCTTTCATGTGGTGAAGTGTGCGAGAAAGTGCAAAGCAAGGGAAGAACAACTTATAATGAGGTAAACAGCTCCTATATTCTATACATTACCTCGAATCTGATTGCAATTTCATTTTCACATATTTTGTTTTCATTTGTTG
The DNA here is from genome assembly GCA_035668315.1 of Drosera spatulata. Taxonomy (NCBI): domain Eukaryota; kingdom Viridiplantae; phylum Streptophyta; class Magnoliopsida; order Caryophyllales; family Droseraceae; genus Drosera; species Drosera spatulata. The sequence goes on along the minus strand of JAOVYX010008554.1, from coordinate 32,618 downwards.
CTGTTGTGATGTTGATCTTAGTGGAGTTTGCTTCAGACAACAATGCATCTTTGACATTGATGCTTACTTTCCACCTAGGAAACTATGTTCTAAACAAAATTCATGACATGGGTTTTTGTTCTTGCTTGTCACCAAGTTGATGAATGAAAATATTTTTTAGGTGGCGGATGAACTTGTGGCTGAATTTGCTGAGCCAGGCAATGGTCCCAACGGTTCAGACCAGGTCCGTTTATGCAATCACCTACTCTATCTACTAGGTTGTTATGAAAGGCTGAAATAACTTATGTTGTATCCTCCTGGCTGCAGCAATTCGATGAGAAGAACATAAGACGCCGGGTGTATGATGCCCTCAATGTTCTTATGGCTATGGATATAATGTCCAAGGATAAAAAGGAAATACAATGGAGAGGTCTGCCAAGGACTAGTCCGAGTGATATCGAACAGATGAAGGTGATCATGTGTACCATGCTTTGTTACTGTGAGGAAAGGTTACAAAGCTCATAAATTCATAATGGTCATAATTTTCTGAGATTCCTGTTTGCAGGCGGAGCGAACAGAACTCAGAAATAGGATTGAGAAAAGAGCTGCATACTTGCAGGAGCTGGAGGAACAAGTAAATATTTTTTATTTTGGGAGTATCTATCATGACATAGGTGTGTTTAATAACTAATAAACAGTTGAGATTAAAACAAAAAAATGAGTGGTTGAGATTAAAACATAGTATTCTAATTTCAATTTTTTATTTATGTTGTTTTAATCTCAACCGTTCATTTGTTATTAGACACACCTATGACATGACACACATTCCCTAGAATCCCCTTTTTATTTTATGCACAAAGTTTAATTTATTTGGGACTCCATGTTGAATAGCTACTTTCCGCAAGATGTCTGATAAGTAGTCACGTTTGTAAGTGTTAATTTACATACCTCTTTTTTTGTACTCCTTGTAGTACACAGTTTATCAGGAATTAATAAAGCGGAATCAACGATTATATGGCTCTGGTAATGGTACCAGTGGTGGCGTCGCTCTACCATTTATCCTGGTTCAGGTGGTTTCTTGTTGTCTTTGAATCTGTCATTACTATTTATAGCATTGAACTATAAATGTTAAGCTGAGCAACACACTACAGTAGAAGATATTGCACGAGTTTATCTCTAGTGGGTTTATGCTTAGGTATATTTAACTCAGCCTTTGTTCTTTTGGTTCATGATCTGAGTTAACTAGGCAGGAGTGGCTCATCCCTATATCATATTCGCTTTCCATAGCCACTTATGCAAGATTTCTTATCCTCACATCACGAGGGTATATTTTTAAAATGCGTTTTAAGTGGAGTTGACTCAATGATAAACCTTTCTCCTCCTAACCGTGAGGTAGTCATTAGGAAACGTCTCTATATTGAAATAGGGGGTAAGGCTTGTGTACATCATTCAACTTAAAGAATTGAACTTTATTTTGTACTGCAGACTCGACCGAATGCAACTGTTGAGGTGGAAATATCAGAAGATATGCAGCTTGTGCACTTTGATTTCAATAGGTAAGCTTTATCTGTCAAAGCATTTTACAGTTGGGTTATATTAACTTTCTGTAATCATGTGAGAAAATTCGATCCATTCTAGTCATCTGTTTTGTGATGAGATTTCAGCATTTCTAGACTGGATGTGTTAATGGTTTGCTAAAAATATCATAGCGAAAATCCATATGTTGCCATCCAAAGTTAATGCATATTACTCTATCCAGGAGGAATATCATTCCCTTCTGTTGCTGTAATCGGTGATTATGCAGATTATTCATTCTGCTTGTATACTGTTTCCTGATGCAGCACACCGTTTGAGCTACACGACGACAACTACGTGCTCAAGCAGATGAAACTCTCTGAAAAAACAATAGACAATGAAGCATCGCAGAGTCATCCTGCAGATGGAGGTCAAGCTTGAAGACATATAGCAACTTTGAATTGTTTTATCGGAACATAAAATTATTCGGTGGCACCAAATAGGTTCAAATTCCCCAATCCCGTGCATCCCACTCTGAACTCTCAATCAGCAAGCATACTATGATCAATCGAGCACGATCCAGCACTTGTCTCATGTCGGACGCTTTAACATTAACCCCTTCTTGTATATCGTGTGTAAGTATGTTAACTGGCGGTGGGTGCAGCCTCATCATCTGCTTCATTTTCACGATGTAATTCTTTCTTCTGGAAAACCTAGTTCTTTTTCATTCTTGTACCCAACTGCTGATGCTAATGTTGTATGGACCGTTATGCATCGATTGCGATGGAACTAATCAATTATTATGGCCGTATCTTTTTTGGCATCCTGCATTGACGAACCTTGTGTCTTGGCGCCAGAGGATGATGACTAAGATTGAGTTATGTAGCTTTCAAATGGAAGCTGTGGATGCTGGTGTGATTTGCTTTCGTGTCTGTTAACTATCACATTAATGCATACGACAATTATATCAACAACTCAGATAATCCTGCAATAGACGGGTTGGAAGGGTTTGGGAAGGGTTATTATGTTAATGCATTGGTTCATGTTCTCCCATGTTATCGTGGGCTTGGTTTTTGTGGTTCGGTTATGTTGTGTTTTCCAAGTTGCTGGGGAATTAGTTTCATCACATATATTCTGACCATCGTTTTCTTTATATGATTTGCTTAGCGGATTATTTTGCCTTGATTGCAACATTAAAGATTCTAACGGTCTCCAACCTGCTTCCTAATCGTTAACGGTCTTCTCAAATGTAGGTTGAATAGTGTCTTTGAACGGAAATGTTAGAGTTCATGACAGAGGAACGGAGTACTACCATCTTCGTACAATTTTTATGTCATTGATGTGATTAGCAACTTAATGATATGCTGTGAATAGTCGAGAGTTCTTCAACGTCATTTGTTGTGGAAGCTTTGTTGCCGAATAAAAAGTTGGGTTACAAAAGTATAATATTCCCTCCTCTGGACACTTTAATGTTAAATAAATATTTATAAAATGAAAAAAAATTAAAATTTTTTTGTAAAATTAATTTTCTAATATTTTAATATTAAATAAATATTCATAAAATCTAATTCAATCTAATATGTCTTTTTTAAGCGAAAAACAACAAACGATATGACAAGATATTATTTTTATTTAAAAATATATATACTATTACCCAAAGCCTTCTGACGGTATCTAATTCAATATAATCTAATCTAATATATATCGCATTACTTAATCTCTTTTAAACGGCAAACGAAAAATGATATGACATGATATTATTATCAATTAGAAAAATATATATATTATCCAAAGCCTTCTGGCGGTATGTCATGGAGTCCCGCGGGACGCCAACAATTTTAAGTTAAATAAATATTTATAAAAGAATCAAATATTAAAAAATCTTTTACGAAAAAATCTTTCGATACTTAATGTTAAATAAATATTTATAAAATAAAGAAACAAAAATTTAAAAATCTTTTGCAAAATTAATTTTCTAATAGTTTAATATTAAATAAATATTCTTAAAATCTAATTCAATCTAATCTAATATATATCGTATTATTCAGTCTCTTTTAAGTCACAAATAACAAACGGTATGACAGGATATTATTGTCATTTAAAAACTATATTGGATAATTAAGTAATTTTATTATATTTAAACTAACATAATCTTATCCAATTAATTTAGAGAGAATTACCAATCACGGAAAAAAAAAAAGAATTTTATTACTGATGTAATCAATTTATTTTAATTACGAATCAATAACAAAAAATCCAAGAACCATATACTATCCTTCTATTCCTAAAAGGATATAGATTATTCACATATAAAATCTAAAAGTAAATACAATACTACATATCTATTCAAATAAAGAAATAAACATATTCAAACTTCTTTCCTAATCCTAACGCTTCTCCATTATCTTCGTCCACCATTGTTGTTCGTTATTGACGTCGTCATCATCGAAGCAAATAGTGTGTAATTGATGTGATTCAGTGCCCCTCATCATTGTCGTTCCTCAAACAGTGTTCATATATATAAATACAATATATACTGTTTGTATTAAGTGTTTTTGATTATATTGTAAAAACTTGTAATGTTTAAAAATAGTGCCTGAAAAATAAACACTTAAATCTTGTGAGATCGGATCTACAAACAGTACACAATTCCAAACGCGCACTGTTCCATCAATCAATTGACGACAACGATGATTTCAAATCCCAATCTATCGCGCACTGTTTCAAATCCATCACGACACAGATCCGTGGTACTGTAAGTGCTCCACTAATTTGAGTCCCAGCCTCGCACATCACATGGACTACCATCAGCCGTCAATCGAATGATCGATGCCGCACTACAAGAGCGAATCGAAGTCACTCATCGAACGATGGAGAAGTATGCGGCGGTGAAGCGGGCGGTGATGGTGGTCGGGATGCTTGATCAATTAGTCTTTTTTTAATTATATAAGTATGTTAAAGGGTATGATTGGAAAGGTTGTGTTTGAATATTAAATAATACAATTGGTAATAAAATAAAATGAATAGCATTGATTGATAAATAGGAAAGAAAAAGCCAACTTGTAGGTAATTAACCCAATAATTTATGATCTTTGATTATAAATTAAACGATCGAGATTAAATTTTGACGATATTATATATATCGTATTATCTAGTTTATTTTAAGTGACAAACGGTATGACATGTATTATTGTCATTTAAAAATTTTAATGGATAATTCAATAATTTCATTTTATTTAAACTAACAGAATTTTATCGAGAAAATGACAAATCCAACAGACAATTGAATTGAACCATTACAACAAAATTAAGATAGAGTATAAACCAACAACCAATAACAATTGGTTTACAAATACAGTCGATTACAATCTGCAATGATGATGATGCACCAAAGCGTGATTGGAGTCATCTGAGATAAACCTCTTGTCAATGGTGTGAAGAGAAGACCAGTCCGACACCGTCCTGGCCTCGTCTTTGGTGAAAATCCTGATAAAAGTCTTCTCTCTTCGTTCTTTGAGAGTGAATATTTATAAAAAATGCAAAATAACCGAAATCCCATCAAAATAGCAAGATAAGATTGCGTAATTTTTAAGGGGCACATGGTCCGTGCGCAGACCTCATAGCCCGTGCTCAGAGAATACCAGAAAGCATCTGACACGGTCCGTGCTCAACAAACACGGTCCGTGCTCACTTAAAAACCGTCTTACTTCAATTTTAAATCTTCAAAAAGTAGTAAACATGTCTCGTCTTATTCGCGATTAATCAGAATCTCAAAAATTCAGCTTCAATTCTTCTTCCGTGCAACTTACGACCAAAATCACGTTATACGTTTTATTCCTGCGATAAAAACAAGGAACTAAAACCACTCAAATTAAAACCAAAACACATAACTAAAAGTAAAAAAATGATGTATGTTTTCACATTCATCAGGGAGTGGACTGTGATTCAAAATGAAAAAGACGTACACCATGAGTAAAAAAAATGATACAATTCAACAAGATAAGGGGAATGGTAATGGTAATAGTTTCCATAAATTCTGAGTACTGGTGAAGAGGAGACAGCTATACTTAGTAAGGTTCAAGCCCAATTCGAGAATTTAATTGCCCCTTTGCTGGGGTTGATTACTTGATGATGTACTTCTGGAATGTTAGGGGAGTATAAGTTAGAGAAGCAAGCTACTGTTAGCCATTTTTTGTTTAAGAATGAGGTCTCTTTGGTAGGTTTAATTGAGACTCGAGTTAAGGCTTCGAAGTCTAATAAGACTTAGTAATCAAGTCCATAGATTATGTTCGGTCATTTCAGTGTCTTTATCAAAATGGAAGATAGGATTGGTTATGAGGGTTTGCATGTAGAGCCTTGTGTTGTCGTGGAGAACTGTTTGATTTCTTGTGGCTTGGAGGATATAAGGAGGATTAAAGTCTTCCATACCTGGTGCAACAATCAGAATGATGGAACCTGGATAAGAATTAAGCTTGACAGAGCTCTAACTAACCAGTTATGGCTTTATACTTCTGATCAAGTAGAGGTTTATTATGCTGAAATTTGAAGGTCAAATCATTCAGCAATTCTTGTTCGGTTAGACAATAGGAGAAAGGAATTTTGGCTTTTCGTTTTCTAAATGCTTGGAGCACTAATAAGAGATTCTTGCAAGTTGTTCATGAAGGATGGAAGACTGAGACTCAGGGAATCCACTTTATAAAATGTTTCTCAAGAGTAAAATGTTGAAAAAGAGGCTTAGAATGCTATATGTTGAATCCTTCGTGGACATCTCAGAGAAACTGAAGATGGGAGAGCTTTTTTAGAAGTGGCTTAGGGTAGGTTGAGAATGGATTATTCATATCATAATAAGGTCAAGGCAGAAGAGGATAAACTGGAGCATATAAATCTGATCATAGCAGAAGATATGATGCTGAAACAAAGGGTCGAAGAACAGTGACTGACTTTGATGGATAGGAATACAAAATTATTCTATAATATAATCAAGAGTAAAAAAAAGAAAGGCATAGATTACCAGTATATGTAATGTTGAATGGTGTTAATCTTAGAGAGCTGAAATAAGCCTAGAAGAGGGGGGGAGGGGGGTTGAATAGGATAATCGAATTTGTTTAGATCTAACGAGCCTAACTTTTCACTTTGTTGTAGACAGTGGGGAGACTCTGCTGACTCAGTAGAGTGACAACTTTACTGAATGTTGTTAATTATCTATCCTTCTTGTGTGACACTAATTCTTATTGTTTTATCCTAGTTTACTAGATCAAAGCAAGAAATATCAATGAGAGTGTAAGAAACATAAATTTGCACAGGATTTATAAGGGTTCTGACAGTAGAGTTCAATTGAACTCTAAAGTATATGTCCACTCTTCCCTTAGAAGTCAGTGTAATCAATAAAGAGGTATTTCACTATGTTTAGGGTTTTTGATTGACCTTTAACCTTCTTACAGATTACACAAATGGTGCAGTCTGTACACTAGACACTTTTATTGGAGCGATTCCCTAGAGCTTTTCTGATTTCTTCACTAAATAAGAAAGCCTCCAGTCAGGACATCTTCTTCAAGTGTTTGCGAGCCTCTAAAAAGGTTCTGATGCAACACTGATTCAACTAGTTTTATCTCTCTTGTTTTTCAACAAGGTAAGCACTTGTGTATGCTTTTCAATCAAAACTTAACCGCTGAAACTGTGATGTCATTTTCTTTTATAGACAAGGTCTTTTCACTAGCCGTTGTCTGTTTTGTACGTGGAAATAATCTCAGCCATCGATTCCCATCGAGTAGTGTCCAAAGCCAACTTCCAATGCTCTTAAATATAATCTGAGATTAATCCAGCCATTTGAAAATTGTCACTGCGATGCAGGTTTTTCTTGTCATGCATTTAGCTCTGTTATTTTGTATGGTAGAAGAACAATTAGCCTTCGATGATGAACCTTCGAATCTGGTCACATGACGAAGTCCATTCTGTTCCTTATGAAGTCCACTCTGCTGCCTTAGTTCACCCTTCTGACTTGAAGCTTAGAACCAATGAATTCATATTTTTTTGATTCTTCAAATTTGCACTTTGTTGTCTTATTGATTCTAACCTTTCTGTCCTTTAGATTGAAAACCTTGCTGCCTTAGTGACTCCTCAGAAATTGTTTTTCTTATCATCAATTTCTTAGGGGTATGATCCAACTAAGGGATACGAGTTAGTGATGAAATGCTCACAGGAGGTTTTATCAGAAGGTGTGAAGCAACTGTTTGGCATTGAATACCCTATATCTGATGTGATCAAGCTGAAAAACATTGCCATGGGAAATGTTCTAAATGCAGAGTAGAGCAGAATTTTAGTATACGACTTCAATGAAGGAGATGTGCTTGTTGCGTTGCACGATATTGATGACTGTAAAACCCTAGGAGGTGATGGATATAATGCATTTTTCTTCAAAAAAGCTTGAAAGGATAAAGGACTAGACATAAAAGGTAGTCATGTTTTTTTTTTTTTCGGGATCTGGTAAGATGTTGAAAGCATTGAACTCCACCATTGTCTATCTTGTCACAAAGATTGATAATTCATCCAATCCTAATGATTATACACTCAATGCTGTGCAACATATTAAAAGTTGTTATCCTTGGACTGATCAGTTTATCACAAAGTGCTTTTGTGGCAAAGTGAGCATCATTGATGATGCGCTGCTTATTCAAAAACTTATATGTGGATTGATACGTACTATCGCTGACATGTCAAGATACAATTTATATGCACTCATTTACATTCTAAAAATATTAAAATTAATGTAGTAATGGAAGTAAGAGTCAAACCCATAAAAACGGTTGTAATATTATTTATTCTATTTTTAGTCAAAGTACAATTATAAAAATGAAAATTATAAACTAAATGAATTAAAGACTAATTAATCTAATAAAATAAATTACTATGCAATGAAATAGATATGGGTGTTTTTTAATTAATTAAAAGGTGTAGGGAATAGATTAATTTTGTTCTTGCTTCAAGAATGAATCATGGATGATAATTAAGTTGATTTGTCATTTAGAATGGTTTGATTGTGACATAAAGGTCTTCAATATCACGTTCATTTGATTGTCAATTACCACAACGCACGTATAATTAACCTAATCTACTTATCTCTAACATACCATAATTGAAGAGGTGAATCACTTAGGGAGAGATTAAAGAAGTATATCAGACTTATGCCTTATTACTGTGTCTGTCACCATTGCTGAGTCAGAGTTCTGGAGAAGAAAGGAGTTCGTGGAAGTGCCGAGTAAATGAAACTGGCTGAGAAGATTTCAAGGTATCAGAGTTTCATTACTCAGAAAATAGAGTTCAGATGAAGATTGAGAAGTTTGCAATGTGTCTGTATTCTAGAAAGTAAATTCTGTGCCTACTGTGTTACAGAGTTGCGAAGATATATGCTTAACTGTGCTGTAATAAAGATCAGAGGATTATTGCCTCAGATAACAGACTTCTGGGTTGTAAAGATTCAACAGACTACAATGTTGGATCAAAGAAGCTCAAACAAACTTGTGAGAATGGAACAGACGAAGGCTAACAGACTTCGGTACTACATCAGACCACGGTTCTACATGGACTGATTCAACAGACTTCATTAAAGTCTGGTTAGAAGTCTGTTGAAGTAATTGATATTCTGGAATGTTTGTACTATCTGACTTTGTAATACTTGAAAATTTTGAGAATTTAAAAATGAATATATAACATACGTACAGTACGTACGTAAATAAAGCGCGAATAAAAGACGTTACATATGATGTTACGAATTAAAATATAGTCACGCATAAAGGTTAAAGATTTAATCCAGAGAAATGTTTGATTATTAAATCAAATATAACGATGGAATATTTGGGATAATTAAATGATCGTTGCGACGATGAATGTTACGAATAAATAACGTTATAAATGTTGCGCGTAAGGGCTAGTGATTTTCATCGCATAAATAATGGATTATGACTCGAGAGGTCATATTTTCGTACATGGGATAAATTTATCGATGTAAATAAATTATCGATGAACTAATATTACAAAATTTAGATAAATAATGGATTGAACGAGACGTATCGTGGAACAGAATGTGAGATATTTCCCACATGTACCTAACTCCTCCACTAATATTTCCACTCTCAGCTCTTCATCATTCACCTTCACTGCGCATCATCAACATCCACCGCCTTCGCCGCGCCGCCCTCATCCACCACCACCACAGTGCCGGCCACAAACGCCATCACCATCAACCGCCATCGTCATCTTCACTGTTATCACGCGCAGCCACCATCGTCGCCGTTTTCTTCGTCCAGCCGCGCGCCACCATCATCACTCATCATCACGCATATCATCATCCATCATCACAGCCGCGTCGCCACCATTTTCATCACCACGCCACCACCATCTCAGTCATCGTTGTCGTCCTTGTTCCTCATAGCCGCAGCCGCTCTCGACGTCGTCTTGTTTTCTTCATCGCGCGCCGCCGCCATTGCTGGAAACCAAGGAATCACCGTTTTCACTATCATGGACGTTCTCCGGCCATCTCGTCATCATTAGATCATCACCATCATCGTCTCCAAGCCACCAACGAACTCCGACGATTACAAGAAGCTTCCCTGCGCGTGGATCATCCCCGCCAAGCTCGCCATCATCGCCATCAGCTAGCTTCGGTATTCCGGCGATGTTCTCTAGCCACCAGCAGCTCCGGGAAGGCGGTGGAAGGCAGGCAGCGAGAGGGACGAGGTCTTGGACGTCCCGAGTTCGAAGTTTGAGCGGAGAGGAGCTTAGAACGCTTCTACGAAGCTTTCCGGCCAACTTCCGGCCAAATTCTTGTCAAGGTTCGACAGCTAGCGTGACGGAGGTAGGACAGCGGGGTGGCATAGCGGGGGACGGGTTTTTGATGTCATGGGTGCCAAGGGATGTGCATGAACGAGCGTAAAACGGCTTAACGAAGCTTCCCGACAAATTTTCGACGACATTTCGGCCGAATTTCCGGCAACCAACAGTGACGGTGATGAGGACAGAGCAGTGACAGAAGTTGGATAGAGTCGGGTGATGTTGGTATCAAAGTTGCTAAGGTTTCTTTAACCCTAAGTGAAACTAGGGTTGTACACGCTTCAAAGGTAACCTAACCCCTCTCGATCCGTCTCGTGCTTAATATTTCATCAATATGATGTGTTATGATGAATGTGATAAGAAGTGTATCGCCAAGAGGGCGATGATATGCATGGTTGCTTGGTTGATATGTTAAGGCGATAACGAAACTAATTCGACAAATTATGCATGGGAGCATGCGTGAACACATGCGTACGTAAATCTATGCTTATTATGATCTTAAAGCACCATGGACGTGTTTCGTTAGACATATGTATATCTGGAGTGGCAATACGACGGATTTTACTCGATCCCGGGATTATATATTAAAAGGGGATACTAATTACACCATGAGGGGGATCAGATTCTATTAACAAGCCTTGACACTAGGATCGAGATCGGGGATGATTGTTTTACATGTTGATATGTGATATGGGGTATTTGAGGTTGAAATGAACTAGAATACACACCCTTATAATATATATATCCTCTCGGAAAATAAATAAAAGCGACCTCTGAACGATTAATAACAAGCAAACGGGGGATGTAAAATATAGTTACACTATCTATGTGAACTAATGAAAATACGAATTAATAAGAAATATCGCATCCTTGAACTGACAAGGTCGACATTGACATCCCTTTTGGATCCATTGGATCGATGGTCGTTTTCCCTGGAATTATTGAGAAGATCGAACATGACGTCCCTTCTTTGATCCATTGCAGTAATTTGTTGCTTCCATGAATAGCCTTGGTGGCTTTGTTTGAGTCATTGCACTCTAGTATTATCCATCTGAGTCATCGTCACGGGTGAGAACTAGTTAGGGAACGATGGGCATTCCCCATCCTCTTTGCATGTATGCAGCGGCTTCTACGTTGTTGTGACGGGGCCACGGGTTACTCTTTGTAGGGAGGCCCAAATTATCTCAATGTTGGCATACAGTGCCTCATTGAATGCGCACAAGAGGTGCAAGACGACGCACAGAGTAGGCAGGTGCGAAAACTTAAACTATTGGGTAGCCCGGCTGACGATTGATATTTTATCTTTGTACTCCGAGTCGGTCATATCCTTGGAGTTGTCGCTTTTGGGTCGAGTCATGAACCCTAAATAAATGCGAAAGAAAGGAATAACTCTTAAAAGTGAGACGAAGCCATATAAGCAAATGTGAAATAATACTGTTCGATATGGCGCCCATATTTTCATATTATATTAGAAAAATTATTAGGGACTTTCGATGATCGTCATAACCGTTAGCGGAAGTTTTCTGTAATTGGGATTCATACACCTTATGTTGTTGAGTTTCGTTAGCTCACGGTTATGTTTTTCAATTGTAGGTATGCCCCCAACAGCACCTGAAGGTTCTTAGTGTGAGTTTGCATGTATATAGATGATATCACGCACTTTCGGATTATAGTAGATCAGATGTCTAATGTATTTAATGTAATAATCGATGTGCATTACTTCTGTAATAATGTTGTAACTAAAACAGGTATTCAAACTTATAGCTATGAATGTGGTTACTGTTTATAGTTTCCTTGACTTCTATACCCTTAAACCCATTCGGTTTATTCAGCCTTGTCACGGATTGGGTCCATGACGACATAACGCTCACGTGTCTTCCGGTACGAAAATCTGGGACGTTACATACTTATTTTCCAAGACATCCAGGATCTATAAAAGGGAGATGGAGGATTCAGTTGAGATATAGAATTTCATTCAGTACACATACTCTCTTTGTAAATTCATCTCAACTGCAAGTTTCAAGTTTCAAGAACCATCCACTCTCGGTTCTCCCTGCGATTAAGAGACTACTACAATTGAGGATTTTCTGAGATCCATCATCATCCTCGATTGATTGGATTTCATCTTTGGAGATTTCTATATTCTCCATAGTCTTTGTGAGTTTTTACAGATACTTACATTCTTTCTTGATACGGTTCATTGAGTGATCCAGAAGACTCAGAGGTTGAGAGATGAACCTGAAAACCCTTAGTAGATCAGTTGTGATCTTGATTTTGTGTTGTAACAAGGTTTGCTAAGTGATCCAGGAAAACTCAAAGGTTGGAAGGTGAACCTTAAAACCTTTTAATATATGTATATATTAGAAATAAATAAATTGATCAAAACATGAAAACATACCAAACATGAATTAATATTAAGATAACTTGGTCTACTCATTCACATGTCAAATATCCTAACTAGATTATAACAAGATAGCTTGGTGTACAATCTGGACAGTTGCTTCTTAACATGACCAATATATTTTGAATAACTAACGAGATCAACCTATAATAACATCTAAGTGATCAATTTAGAAGAAATCATAAGTTAATCTTGGTATAGTTAATGTATAAAGTCATCTAGGTGATCGATTTAGGTAAAATCATGCATCAACTATGATAAAGGTTCGATCTTTAACAACATTCATCATCATACAAATCTGATTATATAAGATTCAATAACATCTCATGCTCCTTTAACTCAAACTACATCAATCAATCCCTATAAAACAACTGCTTAACCATAATCATGGAAATTATAGCAATCATTATCAAAATATGCATCATCACCATCAAATCAAAGACGTTGAAAGAATAGAAGACAATACATAGATGATAAACCCGATGTCCAATGAATAAGATCTGTAGGAATGCCCAACAACCGAAACGCCAAATACCAATATCTAATCCAAAGCAACGAAGGAAAGTATGAAAAGTGAACTAATCTAAAGAGTTTCACCATCAAAGATGGTCGAAATCTTCGCCAAAAACAAACAAAAAAGGTCTATATTTATAGAAAAACTAAAAAAATCTGCTGAAAATCTCATCGAAATCTCATGAATATCTTTCGGATAAGTCACATCATGATCGTGACCATTATGTTGAGCTCTTTGGATGATTTTTGACATTCGTCACGATCATGACGGGCGTGGTCATGATCGTGACCATAGTGATAACAGCTTCTGGACACTTTTTTGCCTTGGTCACGGTCGTGACCAACCTTGAAACAGCCGAAAACGTCATTTTTTCACGTCGAATTTTGTCTTAATAAATGGTATACCTCATGTAACCCTTATATCATCATAAAACACTTTAAATGATATCATTTGTACCTTCAAAATGGCATCGAATCATCATCTATGTGTCGTTCAACTTTATGATTCATCCAAGCTCAAAATAGCCTTCAATGTGTCGGTTTAGCTACAAAACAGCTCCAAACGTCTTTGAACATCAATGTCATCATCTAATGCATGTGAACATCACCAAAAGTCATCAAAATCATCTTCAAAGATCGTCAAATCATCACACTTCATCAAGATCATCTTCAAACCTTTTCCATCAATCTTCATGAATTACCAAAAGTCGCTTGTCTTTATCAAATCTAGAATAAAAACATGCAAAGAGCGGTACCAATGCTCTAAAATTAAAACTGAACTAAAAACACAAAATAAAGGACTATAATACGGCAAATAAAAGATTTAACTGAAATAAAACGTGAGTATTTTCATACTCGTCATGGATACGAAAGGAAAGGGCTTACCATTTGATGTCTGATCAAAATAGATATCAAAAAGGCTTATGACACGTTGAACTGGGAGTTTATGCATGATACGATGAAGGTGTGAGGCTTCCCTGAGCTTTTTTGCACATGGATAATGGTATGTATAACTTCTATGATGTGTTTGATATGTGTGAATGGTAAGTATCATGGTCACATTTTAAGAAAAAAAAGGTTAAAGCAAGGAGATCCTTGTAACTTGTCTCGTGCTTTAAACAGAGTTAGTATAAAAGATGCTTTTCAGTATCATCTCAGATACAAGAGATTGAAAATCATTGAGCTGTGTTTTGCAGATGATTTAATGATTTTGAGCAAAGATGATATGGGGTCTTTGTAACTTGTTAAGAAGCAACTCAGAGATTTTGCTGGGGTAGTAGGTATGGAATCAAAACAGAGTAAAAGCTGTGTGTACTTTGTTGGAGTGGCTAAGGCAAGTATGAAGGAAATAGATTATTTCTTAGGGTATCAAAGATGATCTCTACTAGTGCATTATTTGGGTGTGTTTTTGACCAACAAAAGTTAAATGTCATGTATTATGAGCCCCGTATAAGTAGAATAATAACCAGAATCACTAGTTGGAGTGCCAGGCACGTCTCTCTTTTGTACGACGGTTGTAACTCATCAAGGCTATGCTATATGCCATGTAGGTATACTGGTCTCAAACTTCATAATCCCTAAAGCTATCATTGAGAAAATTAAATATCTATGTAGAGTCTATTTTTGGTCTGGAGTCGCTATGCAAAGAACCAAAGCACAAGTGTCTGGGAAGAGAGTTTTTTAGTCAAGGAGAAGCGGAGGACTAGGTATCAAGGACCTCTATGCTTGTAATGTGACCATGTTGTAATTATCAGAGTCTTGTAGTATAGCTTAAAGGGGAAGAGTGATGAATTGGCTATTTAAAATATTTTCTTAGTTAACTGAATGTAACCTTGTCTTGGCTAGTATGCATCATGTTTACTATAGGCTTACAGAACTAGTGTACAGTTAAGATTTAAATCCTTTGGACTTTATCTTCTTGTGCCCATGTGGTTTTCTAGCAGTTCTAAGTTAAAGAATGGAAAGCAATAATGGACACAATGATTTAGACTGATTTAGATAGTGGTTGTCAAATGATCAACGAATGCTTAGTCCAGTCTATCCTAGGTGATCAGTTTAGTCAAGCCAAGATGTGAGTTCACAATCTCTTTGTTTTGACTTACAAAGAACCCCTTACAAGCTTACAAACTTGGTATGGTAATAACCTAGATTGTTGCACAGATCGTTCTGGACTCTACTACAGGTTGTGTTCTAAGACGGACTAGTGAACTCGTTTCTTCAAATCTTCAATCCAGCTCTCGAGAACGATTGTATAATCAACTTGGAAGATTTTTTAGCTTACTAATGTATCTCACAATCGTCGTCAACCTTCTCTATTTGGAAGGAATCCCCTTTTATAGGGATCAGAAGTTTAGAACCCGTGACTGTACCATTTGATATTGACAGTTGTTTGTTTGTCCTCTATACTATCCTCAATGATGTTGATAGGTTTCCCTCATAACAGCCTTTAACCTCGTATAGGTATTCAAACCTTAAATCTTCAATGTGACCGTTTCTCATATGCCCATCCATTCACCAATCAGCTTTGCTGTATTTCTTAGTCTGCTACACTTCTATCTCTGCTGCAAGCCAGCACTGCTGTATTCTGTTGCATTCTGTGACATGGCCATGATTCTGAAGCTTCGATCCTAGATCGTGACAGATTTATGGTCTTTTGTTGCCCATATTTGTCCTAATCACTTATCCAGAACCCTTTGATGTAGACTATATCCAAGTGATCCACAATGGTCTTCCATCTGTGATCCTCTGTTGCTCTACTACATACTTCTTAGACTGTATCTAACTATTCTAGTTCTCAACCTAAGTGATTGACCATGAATATGTCCTAATCTAGAGTTTTGTTCATCAATTTTTATACAAGTGGACGGATTACACATTCCTAACACATGTTTTTTGAACAGGTATAAGGCATACAACAAGAACGTGAATGTTTGTGGATTCAACGATACATACATATTATGTTAAGAGAAGATATTTTGAGACCTTGGAGATCAGGGCTAGGAAATCAACATGAAATACTTAAGGCCAGTGATATGTTGGTCTCTTACCTTGAGGAAAAATACACAATGATGCGGTAAAAAACCCTTAAACCTCCAGCACCTACTATTCCATGATATAAACTGGTATGAAGTCCTGAGATCATACGTATACATGCTATTATAGTATGGATTATGATGAAGGAAAGACTGAGGATAAAGGATTGTTTGAAAAGGATAGGATGGGATTGTGATGAGAGATGTGTGTTGTGTAATCTGGAGGATGAGAATTTTCTCTTTGTCCTTATGTTCAGATGATAATCAAGAAGCTGTTAAAGCATTCGAAGCGGAGACAATATCCTTTGTGTAGGAGAGATTAGATGGAATGGATGAATCAAGTTGCTAGGGATAAAACAAACAAGTCCAGAGATCGAATGAAGTTTTATGCTGCTCTGATTTGTTAAGTATGTATGGAGAGAAATAGAAGAAGTTTTCAAGGGAAAAAATTAGAAGCTATTCAGGTTTGGAGAAGAATCGCTGAATTTAGCATTAAAGTGAAGAAGTAAGACAGTAGGTGTTGTTGATTAAATGATGGAGTTCTCATTGCAAATGCAAATGCTTTTTTTATTTATGTTGGATGATGGCTGGATGGGATGTAAGCAAACTCTTGTAATGAGTTTTATTTGTGAGTAATAGAAGAAAAACGGTTATCCAGAAAAAAAAAAAAAAAAAAAAAAAAAAACAAAGTTCTTTTGCTCATGAAATACAAAGATGACATTATTTTCCAAAGATTAAAGGGACAATTATTTTAAACTACCTAACATAGTTTCAATTCACATTTTAGTGTCCAACAATTTTTACGACACCTTTAGGTATTTATTCAAATTTTGTTTTATATTTTCATACCCAAACACCTAAAACATCCAAAATGCTCCCATTTTAACCAAATCACACACCACTTAACCTAACCTAACACACATCTAACCCAATCCAAACCTAACCCGTTCCACTCTCCTCAACCATGCATTTCATGTGCTGTCGCTACCACCGTCGTCGCCGCCACCGTTCTCCCTCCGACGAGATACTGCACGATCCCTATCGAGCCCAACTACAAACACTGTACTATCCCGTATCGATTCCCGTTAGATAATCCTATGAAGACGACGCTGGCTGTGATCTCTTGGATCGAGTTATTCGGTAACTCGATTTTTTCATTCAAGTGAATTGACGACTTTGAGTTTCGGTGTCATGGTTGGTGGTGGTTCGAATTCTCTGGTTTGATGATGCCATTTTGGTGGTGATGAATGTGGACGATAATGGAGATGATGAATGTGGACGGACTGATGCGGATCGAGCATGGTGATAGCGGTGTTTCAATGGGGAATTTGATGCTATTATGGTTAAATTTAATGCTCCATGTTGCGAGCATGATTTTTATTTTAGTGATATTGGTATCATAATTCATGGTGATTTACCATTGTGTAGTGTGTATGCTGAAAGTTCGGGATCCTGATATAATTGATGAGATGAAGTATTTCGTGAGATTGGTGACTATATACAGATTTTGGATGTATGAATTATTGTTCGCGTTATGTATTAATTGATATTTTAAATGCATGAACTGTCATTTCAGGTGTATGAACTATTGTTCGTGTTATGTATAAACTAACGTTTCGAGTGTATGAACTATTGTTCGTGTTATATTTAAAATTTGACCTGGGATTTTGGGTGTATGAATTGTTTATCAACTGAGCATTGAATCTTATTGATCCAAGTTTTATATCCTAATACAGATCGATCAATAAGGATTGACCAGTGATTAACATCTTTTGAAGATCTAAGGCTTTTTCATTCCATATCTCTTGACCCGTGACTTTTTTCTTTATTTTTTCTTGTCAAGACAATAAAATTCTAGGAAAACCTCCTTCAATTTCTCAATAATTAAGATTAAAATGAACGATTAAGATTAAAATAACTCAAATCAAAAATTGATACGTCGTATGCGACTGAATATAGGCAAAATCTCCAATTCGCGAGTGGCAATAATAATACTTCAGGATGCATCCCCGATTTTGCTAAAGAATACTAGTACATCATCAGCCCACGAAACAACAAGTACACTATAAGTAACCTTCGGTGATTTCCTCTTCCAGTTCTTTGAATTCAAAGGCATCATCAGCAGAATATTCTCCTGCACAAAACCGACTTGATGACCATCTAAACAAGTGCACAAGGCAAAGAGGGATCAAGCAATAATTTCCTTATCAAGGTTGAGAGGGTTTAGTTCAGCTTAGCTGCTGGCTATTCTACCTCTACCACATTGTCATGACCAAAGATCCAGCATCAAGGAGATTGAAATCAAGCTTAACATATGATGAAAGACAAGGTTGGCAGCACAGAAAACAATCAGGCTAGGGACTAGCTCTGGACATAACACATCTTCCAGCATAGACAGGCGCAGAATTGGATCCAAAGCCAAAAGACGAAACAAGAAACAAGAATAGCTAATGGAATGCTCATTTATTGTTGGTAGTTCGCAACATCTATCCCAGGGGAACATGTCCTATCTAATAACGAGATCCTGTCTTGGTTTCTACAACCTAATATGTAAACCCTCTTTTTCTAATTGGGCATAGGATCGACAAGGAATGGAATGTCCAATTGGACGGTACAAGTGGGACCTACAGAATATTGACCGACAATATGTAAACTCTATTCATGACCGGCACGTATAAGATCACCAGAATTACAACTCAAAGGAAACTAAATGGACCTTGGATGCCGAAACAAGCAATATTGAAATGAATTAGCAATTGGAAGAGGCCGTACCAATCGAGTCTCTCCGTAAAGCAGTCAAATGAGCACAACTGCGGGTAAAAGATTAGAGTCAATACAGGAAAGAACAAGAGGGAAGAAACAAACTGCTAGCAAGTTTCAGTCACTAGAATAAACTGTACAACCAAAATCATGCAAATTTGTTACTTGAGAATGAAGCCCAGCATTTCGGACAGTTTAAGCACTACGGTCCTTGCTATCTTACCTTCCAAGAGCTTTCCCAAAATCTGCACAGAGAGACCGAATGTACGTGCCTTTCGAACAGGTAACTCTGAAAATAAGATTTTGTCTACAAGAAAATAGAGCAGTTAATAAAACAAGGTTTATATATATGCAGATTGAACAAGCATTTGACCCAAAAAAAAAAAAAGAAAAGAAAAAGAACCCCGACATGGTGACACCAAAAATCAGCCATGATAGAGTTAGAATACCTGTCTTCTAAGCTACGCTCAATGTCAAACTGAAAAATTGATATCCGTCTAGGTGAAAGCTCGATGCTTTCTCCCCTTCTTGCTTTCTCATACATTCTTTCACCCCCAACCTGTAAGACGAGGACACAGAGAAATTTAATATCCTGCGTGAATGAAATGACCCTCGACCTAATCTCACTATAAGAAAAAATAGAGTTTGCCCAAGAAAACTATGAATCTAAAAGAAATAACAAATCAATGCTTTTCTCAACAATTAGAAGTTTGGAACAATATCCATTAAAAGGCTTCAAGACAAAAGAAATGAGAGAATATGAAGAAACGGAGTCCGGCGCTCAGATGAGGATCTGACTAAAGTTCAATCACCATTGCATATCTCTAATCAGGGACGGTAAGATCACCGTGACTAGGCCACCACAAACATACACAACAAAGCAAAGAAGAAAACCCAAACCTACCCAAGACTCAAAGGTGAAGAACCTCAACAAGGGAATGAGGAAGAAGCATACACCAAATTTGGCTTCGGATGAGAAGAATTTAACTGATCAGACAGGCCAAGGTCCACCTATCAATAGTGAAGATGAAGTGAACAATCTGAGGCAAGCCAAAAGCTAACCTTAACACAGAATCTGAAGTTGTCAGAATGGTGAAGGTGGAAATACCAATTAAACGAGGAGATGAAGAATACAAAAGTAGATAATGAACCATTAGCTAAGAAGGGTGAGGCACAAGGCACAAATCTACAAAAGAAGGGGAGGGAAAGATTCTTTTTGGGGAATGTATGTGTTGAGCGGCCATCTCCAGTAGGTCTAAGCTAATAGCAGGGAAAAAAGTGATGGTGGATCTGCATCATATCTATAATGAGAACTAGTTTTGGAATGATAACATTTTGGAAAAGCTATGCAAAGGCGCATTATGAAAGAACATCAGAGTGGAAAAAGTCAAGGAAATTGGTGCTCCACCATGATTCATGAAGGATATTATCAGATGAGATCCGCCAACATACAGGACAAGAGTTAGATCATGAAAAGAAGAACTGGTGCATCATTACCTAGTTCTTGCAAAAGCTCTCAATTTCCGACTCTACTTGGTCGGATTCTATGTCCGCTCTTCCAGCTGTTCTAGTATATCCTCTCTAGGGTTTACACAAGTCCATCCAATTCCTAGTTAAACTTTTTGTAAAATCCTCATTCTAGCCAGATAGCTGGAGTTTACACTTCAACTAATTTCTCTCAATAGTAGAATATTGTTCAACCTCATCAGAACTCAAGCAAAATTCTTACGGCATGAACATTGCCTCTGAAAATTGCCATACCTTAATTGCAGAAAACATTGGAGGAACTTGCCATATCTCGCCAACAAAGGAAGCAGCAGCTTTCTTTATGTCCTTATCCTTGATGTGTTCCCATGGTTCCCGTTGTATAACCTGAATAAGATGACAAATAAGGAAAAATTATTTTGGAAAGTTTGAGATGAAAAGGGAGGGAGGCTTTAACGCTGCTCCCAATTTTCCACTAAAGTGTCGACAAAGGTCTGGATTATGAAATGGTAAATATGCTTATGAAGGGAACAAGTCACGAATTAACATGAAATGACTAAACAACGAAAGGAAAAATTAGATTGAACTCTATGATTCATTGGTGTGGTAGCTAGTTAACTTATCAAGATTGGTAGCTGCTTAAAGAAACGTGCCACATCATTACAAGAATCTTTTTGGCTTCTTCCTGTATATTCATGCTTTCTTCCAATTAAAGCAGTTACTTGATTTTTCCTGGCATTGTTGTTTATTCTAAAGACTAGTTCGTGACATTTCTCTACAGCATAAGACAAGATCGTCGAATATTTTACGGAGGCAAACAGATAAAATATCAAAATGAAAATAGCTGCCGCATAGCACTTTACAATTTATGTTCAGCAGAGAAACCATTCTCCTAGACATTTGTTTGATACTTATGTAGCTAAGTGACAATGGAATTATGAAAATCTACCAAGAGATGTAAAACTGAACTTGATGTAGGACGAGGAAAGAGAGAGGGTTTGGGATAGATTTAGAGAAGAGAAAGGAAGGATTTAGGAGAGATTAGAGAAGGAAAGAGAAACTCGGGAGGGGGGG
>JAOVYX010008554.1:0-11023 GCA_035668315.1 Drosera spatulata | reverse complement strand
CCGAATCAACGCAACGTTTTTATTCATTCAAGCTTAATTATCTCGATACAATCTAACGGCATGATATTTATAGGGAATGAAAAGCAAACAACAAAACAAGACTAAAGCAAAGGAATCAAATAAAAGATAAAGCATGAACAAAAGGCCACAACAAGCGTGATCAAGGGTGCACGCCTAAATCTCCAAATATCTTGTTCAAGTCAAAGATGGATTGTTGTATTTATAGTTCTTGGATTTTCTTCGACTATAGACATGATTGAAGAATAGAGATGGTCCGTCATCGGAACTTGATCACCTAGGCCTTCACAATTTAAAATAAGTTTGTTGTCTTATCTTTTCTTTTTGTTTCACTTTAAGACAATTCGTTCTTCCTTCTAACCACACATGAAATTACATGAGAATCTCACTCCATATATTCAAGAATTTACTTTTACTCCCCCTTGTATAACAATCTCTTCTCCGCCGAATTTCATACGGTTGGAGTACTTGCACAGGGAAGTGCATTTAGGTATGATCATACTAATTATGAATTATCAACCTCTAACATGTTTTATAACGTAAACATCAGCAAGTCTAATGAATTATAAATATCACATTATTAGTTACTTATATTTGATTGCGTAGCTTAACTCATAGCTTGTCAAGTTATGTCCTTATAGGAGTTAGCCAGTAAGGTACTAATTTGCTGCTTTGAAAAGCACCAACATCAATCCATTCAACTCAAAAACAGACCGGTGAATCTGCATCCCATGTAGAAGTTGCCTCCCCCAATCGGAAGACTCCACTATAACGCTTAGTCATACCTTGATATCTGCAAAAGGAAGAGATGGAAAAAAAAAAAAGACAGAAAGAAGAAAATAGACAAGAAAATATTAGAAACCAGAACAAGAGCTTAAACTCAGGAACATAACGGAAGATCGAAACAATATTCTGAAAAATATACGAACTCCATTTTGTAAAGGCTTTTCTTTGCTGGTAAACAAACCTATCCACTACTTTAGTAGCCCTTCCAACACATACAATCAGCAAGCCCGTTGCCATAGGATCAAGAGTTCCAGCATGTCCTACCTGTTACAACAAATAAATTTATCAGAGGGGAATTTGTCATACCTTTTTCTCTTTCAATACTTGGGGTAGCATTCAATAGATGGGAAAACAAATCAAATTAAGAAGAAATTGTCATACCTTTTTCTCTTTCACTAAGCGACGTAGCTTGCCACAAACAGTGAATGAAGTCCACCCTGTATGATAGCATAGGTGCGGTAGTTAAAGAACATAGCAGTGCAGTACCCATTGTGAGATTCAAAAGCAGCATACTGATCTAGAACTATAAAAGTGTTGCTCAAAATACTTAGAAATTATCAACGCAATGAAGAACTAAAAGGTTTCTCAGAATATAAGTGTTGCTCAAAATACTTGCATTACCATTCTTGTCAAGAAAACTGTTATAGTTTCAAAATCATCTCAATCAACTTACGCTATGACAAAATAATCGTGCTTGAGCTGAAACTCTCAAGTTCACCAAAAATAAGAAAACAGCCTTTGCCGAGACAGGTTGCCAACTATGCCTAGCCTGCCTTATCCATGAAGAAGATAAATACCGAAGATCTCGTCTCTTAACTACAAAATCAGTTGCAGACAATAGATGTCAAGGAGGGCTAAAGTATCTTTGCCGCGCTTGTAAGTCACAATTCAGACAATGAATAACTTTACTTGGTTTGAGGATCCAATGCATGTCTCTCACCATACGGACCTTTAAAGAAAGGTGAAACTGATGTCAAAAAGTGCCAAATTACGGCCTCATCATTAAGCATGCTTGAACTCAACTTTGCAAGCTTTAACTACTCACAAACAAAAAAAGAAAAGCCAATGTAATTTTCAAATGTAGATGCTGCAAGACAGTATACTTTCTCTTCACGATATGCACACCATTGAATTAAAGACATGAAGAAACACATGACCTGCACCGAAGCCAATAGCCAGTAATAAGTTTGGCACTCTGGTAAGATGTTGTGGGAGCAAAAACCAATGAGGCAAGAAGGAACCCTACATGTAAGTCCCTACCTATTTTTCCCACTAGCATTTTTATATGAAATATTCATATGCAAATACATTTTTGAAAAAGTGGCACAGATCAAATCAAGCACTAAGATAGCTATAACAGACACTCCATCAAGAGGCAAAAGTTCTCTCATTTTGTTTTTCCTATTTTATAATCAAGAATTATTCAGATGAAAAGCATTTCTTTTACAAATGCATAAATCAGTTCACTCAACTCAGGATTTAGGAAAGTTCATAAGGTCAAGCTTGAAAAATCCCTTGATGGGAACTGGATGATGTTGAATGTGGTATCCATGAGATAAGAAAAGAGACTACGTAAAAGAGATGCATGGTTAAAATCCTAATGCAACGGAACCTACAAAAATAAACCTGATTCTCCTTAATTTCCACAACGAGTAAATTTCCATTAAGCTCCAAAACCACCTAGATCACAAGATTCTAGCGCAATACATCAGATACTCCCTACATCCTTGCAGCCAAAACAAATTAACAGAAAAAGCAAAACAAATTCAGCCAATAATCAACAATACTCCTCATTTTGACTAAAGCTTATAGTCCCTTTTGATTAGCTGCAGTATTTTCTTAATTGTTCTTTATATCATATACATATACTAATAGTTGAGTAAAAAAGTAAGATTTGGATTTAGAAAAAGGGAATAAAGCTTCAAGGTTCAACACAATTTTACCTATATGTTTCAAACGTTTTGAAATGCAAGTAAACAATGTAGCCACATGATAAAGTATCAACAAGATTAAACACTGAAAGTTCACTCTTGTAGACATAGTTATTTATAAGCCTCACGACACTTCCCAATATTAGTCATATGCAAGCTATACAAACTAGGAAAAATTCTGAAGCTCAATAATGCCTTCAATCAACATAGACCACTCTCATAGACACGATGAGATACAAATTACAGCAAACATAATGAGACATGCTCAATATCACGAAAGTGAGTATATTGCATCAGTGTAAACATGACTTACCTTTTGGTTTGTTCACCAAAACCACTGTACCAGCTGCGCTATCCCATCTCCGGGGGAGTCCAGTACTCCTCGAGGCAAGAAAGGGCTCAACCTCACCGACCTGACCAACCTCTCCATTCTTGCCAGGAACCCTCTTCAAACACTTGAAGAACTCCTCCACCCTCTTGTCAGTTATCTCCTTATCATCACCACCCCTCCCAGCATCCATCCCCTTCCCTTCACTCCCTCCGCTCAGCTCATCGAAAAATATCAATCCCTCATCTCTATCTCCCTTCTCATCACCCATATTCCCCTTGATCACCCCCGCCTCATCGTCCTCCTCACCCTTTTTCCTACTCCTCCTCGCCTTTCTCTCTACATCTTTCCCTTGATTGGACTCCCCAGGATCAAGAAAAGCCTTATCCAAACACTGATCAGGAAAATACTTCTTCTCCAATTGATACACCATCCTATAATGCTTATCCTTCTCCCATGGATAAGCAAACATATCATAGAAATACAACTCCTCCTCCCTCTTATGCAATGTCCTGAGCTCAACAACCTCAGGGTTCAACTCTACCAGCTCATCCTTCTCATACATTTTCCTCCTTTCATCATCGGAATCTGACCCACCGTACATCCTCTTCCTTTTCTTATTATAATACTTCCTCTTCCCCTTATCCAGCAACCCCCCCACCGAATCGGGTCCCGTGGTCTCTGATAACCTATGGTCGACCCAATCTTCAAAACTAATCTCACTTGAAGGCTCGGGAACTGATTTGATGGGTCGAGGGAGGAATCTGCGGCGACCACGGGTAGATAGAGCGGTTTGGGAAGGGTGAGAGATGATCATGTCGTATTGGAGAGGGAATGGTGTGGATGTGGTGGAGAAAGGAGAACATTTGATTCGGTTCCGGGAGAAGGAGAGGGAAATGAACAAGGGTGGTGGTGGGAATGGGATGGTTCTGCGGAGGAGGAAGAGGTTGTGGGAGACTGAGCAGACTTTCGATGCCATTGCTTGGTTTCAAGCCTTTTGAGCACAAACACCTAAACAAACGTAGCACAGAACGCTCATCAATGGTCCGTCCTATCATTATTGCATACAACACAATTAGACCATATCACAAAGATGAAAAACCAATTCAGACAAACATCAATTATCAATCCGCATGAAATTAAAAAAGAAGTCCACATAAACATTGATTTAAAATCGAGAACCAACATCACAGCCACAAAAACCTTGGTTGACAGTCCATACGAAGGACTGAATCTCCTTGCAATCATTTTACCACAGAAAAGAATCCCAATCCCTAATGCAATCATCAATTTAGCAAATGATAATTGATCCCAAACTAATTTTAGACTTTGGAGAATGACTCTTATCTTCGACCAACAAAAAAAGGGGAACTTTATGCCTGTGATGGGCTAAAGATAATATCCAAGCATATGAGATTCACTTTGTATTAGTTTGGCAGTTGAGCGAATAGTTATATAGTCATGATAGTATGTTCTATTAAAAAGTTCAAGAATCAAAAGTAACTTTGATTTGGTCACATGGAGAAGTATCATCTTATTTGACCTTTTTTTGTTGATTATACTTACAAAATAAACTTAAGAGAACAAAGAATTGACCATTAACTCAAGAGAACAAAGAAAGTAGCCAGTTAGTACTAGAATATTTATTAAAGAGCATATCTAGTGGAAAAACAAGAGCAGCATAACTATATATCCTACTATGATATTACCAACTAGAAGCAAAGATAGATCCATGACAATGGCTAGCAGCAAACAACACCATGGAACAATCAAACTACTAACCATTTAGTCCAACAGACTATACCTGCAGATCGAAATGAGAGACACATACTACTAGAATATTAGTAACACTAACACACATATATTTCCATAACGAAGTTAAATGTTTCAATTAATTTAAGACAAAAAGATAATAAATATTAATTTGCAGTCAGAATTTTTCCCAGGAAAAAAATCTGTCCATGAGAAACTTTACTATTTTAGATGTAGTTAAGTCGATGTTTGAAGTTATTGCACTAGCATTTGGAAGCTTTAGCCTTCAACTGGTTCAACTCATTTTAGTTAGTAATTCCGTCTGCTTAAATATTGTACCTCGTTTGTTTTCTTCATGGAATAACCACTACTAATCTCCTCAGTGAGAGTTCTCCTATCTAGTTCTCCTATCAGATGCTTCATGATTCTAACATGAGTTATGTGAAACGCTTTTTCTACCTCGTCAAACTACCCCCAGGCCGACAGCCCGAAACTGAAGTTTCCTTTCACCAACACTAAGAGAAACATCACATGCCTACTACAGTCACTTTTCAGAGAAGAGACTTCATGCATCTGAGCTCAGAGGACAGACTAATAAAAGTCAGAATTAGAGTAAGATTTATAAAGAAAGACCTAAGATAGTTTATTACAAAGGGCTTATTTTGTGCTGCTGCGAATAATTTTAGCAACATACGTGAATTGCTCATAAAGCATAAGTGACTGGTTTTGCAGCTTAAGGAGAAATCCAACAAAATCAAAATTGAGACGAAGGAAAAAGAATCAAAAGCAATGGCCATGAATTCGAAGAACAGAGTAGAGTTCCTTTTTAAAAAAAAAAAAAGTAGCAAAAATCAGAACAGAAAGGAGTAGCAGCAACTATTGACTGCACAAGATGCCATCTTTCACGTATTAAAAAGATTCAGATTCTGAGCCTCCCCTTCCCACAAAAGAGAAATCCTGAACATACCCCGACACAGCCTCGACCCAAAACACGTTCCCTCAATCAACACAATACCCGACTCAAAACTCAAATTGGGCAATCGAAAAACCTTCCACGGGTACTCATAAAACAATCAAAATCAACTCAAAAACAACAAAACTTTCCTCGATAAAGTCACGAACCTTCCATGGACTGGGCGCGGGTCGTCGGGACTGGCGTGCGGTCGACGAGAGCTTCTTCTCGAGGCGTGAAGCTGCGGCTGACGACAGCTTCTTCGGAATATCAGTCGAAGGAGACTGGCGCGCGGGTCGTCGTCGGAGCTGCGGTCGTCGGGACTGAACGGTGGCGGTCGTCGGGACGGCGGATGGGACTCTGGCGGCGGCAGATCGAGGGAGGAAGGAACAAGACGGAGATCTAGAATTGAGTAAAGCAAGTAATTTCATGGAAAAATTATGCAGAAATAACACCTGTCAAATTAATTATTAAGAATTAGCTCTCTTTTTTTTTTTTTTTTCTTTTTTCATCGAAATACCACTTGTCTTTTTTTATAAGAATTAAATTTTTGCTGGTCTTGTTCGCAGATTTCATGATATTGCCAATCCTTTTTTCTAAACATGTCAATCTCACGTTTTTTAAGCAACTTTGACATGTATCTCTGCTTTGATTTGTTCAATTAGTCTCTTAGGAGTACTATAAATTTTAATGTTGGCCTATCCAGAACCGTAGAAGAAGAAAAATCTGGCAGACTATGGAATCTTTACCAATGCATGGCCCACGACTAGGGTCAATGATCAATATCTCACTAATATTCTCAAGATTAATGCCAAGGTGAATGCAACGCTGACAGTGCAAGGTTATTTTGATTACAAGCTTCTCTTTTGTAAATTTTGATAATGCCCTTTTTCGGCAAGATTGTTTTTGTTTTTTTTCCCTTGCCTCGTCGAGGTCAGTTTGTCGCCGTCGTCGTAGGCTCGTCTTAGTTCATCATCGTCCGTCGTCGTGATTCTTCGTCGTCATCGTTAGCTTGTTGTCGTATGTCGTCGTTGTCGTCCTCGTCATCCATCGTTGTTAGTTCGTCTTAGTTCGTCGTTGTCTGTAATTGTTGTTCGTCGTCGTTCGTCAAATGATTATATTCTTTCCCAATTCGTCGTCATCGTTAGTTCATCGTTAGATCATCATAGTCCATCATCATCGTTAGTTCCTCGTCGTTAATTCGTCATAATCCGTCATCCTCATTAGTTCGTCGTTGTCGTCCGTCTTCGTAGATTTTAAGATAATCAATTTTATGAAATTGAATATTGAATGTAATATTGTATTTTAAGTAAGTGATATTTTAATTGATCATGGGATACATAATAGGAATAAAATTATGTTGGGATATTTTTATGTAATTAAAACTCCAAAGAGATATCTATGGAGAATTCTCCATAATTTCATTATCATCAGTGAATTATTTAGGTCAAAAGTCATGCGATGGAATCCGTCGTCTATATGAGTTTACGACGGATCTGTCGCAAAGATTTCTTTTTTCTTTTTAAAATTATAAATAATTTTCATTTAGGTTTGAGAAACTATGCGACGGCATCCATCGTCTTTATGAGTTTTATATTTAAAAAAAGATTTATTTTCAACATATATATTTTGACATATCACAAAGTAAAAAAATAAATGAAAAACATCATACAATTTAGAATTTACGACGGATTTCGTCTCTGATTTAAGATTTTACGATGGAATACGTCGCAAACATCAAACCCTGGAATTTCCCTAAAACTTGCATACAATTTAGCATTTGCAACGGATTTCATCTCTAATTTTTTCAATGGAATCCGTCACAATCATCAAACCCTGGAAACCCTAACACTTAACGTTAAGTATCTTTTAAATGAGTTTAACTTCTTGAACATACTACATTAACCTTAAAATTTACTTTTTCATTACAATTTATGAATTTAGAAACATTTTTACCTTTATTTGACACTTTTTATACATTTTACTCTACTTCTACAAAAATATAAGTTTAAAATATGAAAAGTTTTTATCTTGACAAAATGACTCTCTTTTATCTAAGGAACTTAAAAATATTGTTATACATACTGAAAAAACTTACATATGATAACAAAAAAACGCATTTAAAACGAGAAAAAAAAATTAATCAGCTACAGAATCCATCTCTAAACTACAACTATTACTTTATTTAGAGACGGATCTACCGCAAACATCAACATGAAAAATTTAAAATCTTATCCTAAACCCTAACCCTAAATCCTACATCCTATCCTTTGAAATGAGTTTAAAAAATGCTAATTGTGTTTAACATCATCAACGTAATAAGATATTCTCAAAACATAATGTTTCTTCAATTTCTATTAGTTCTGATACATCATAAGTTTAATATCATCAAAACCTTTGATGCTCCAATGTTAACAAAATGTAGCTTTGTAATATGAAAAAAAATACAATCTTAGTAAATATCTTCATTTTGATATAAGAAACTTAAAAGTAACATCTTATATGAAATAAATAATCATATGATAACCAAAAAAAAATCAAAGTAAGGTCTTTTGCGACGGATTCCGTCCCCAAATGGATATTTTTTTTCACTTTTTACACTTATTGTCATAACAAAATACTCTATTTACGAAGGCTCTATAACTGAACACAGTTTTTTCTAAACAAAATTTCAAAAGTTGGAATTTCAAAATTTAGAAATTTGAAGCTTCAAAATTTTACAAGTATTGCGAGGGATCCGTCGTAAATTTTTCCAACTCTTTTTTTTTTTTTTTAAGTATTGGAAACCCATGTTTTAGAGATAGATCCATCGCCATATTGTGAAGGAAAAAAAATTTAAAATAAATTATTCGTTTAATTTTTTTTTAAAATAAATATATTAGACGGATTCCATTATCAAAATAATTAATCAAATATTAATTAATGTTGGAGAAAAATAAATTGACACTTTTGTGATGGATTCTGTAACATATATTTTTTTAAAAGTTTTTTTTAAAAAAATTGTCATAAATTAGAGACAGATCTGTCTTTAAATATTGATAATTTACGACGGACCTTGACATTTCCATCGTAATTTTTTTTTCTCTTTTTGTTTTTTCTCGATATTATTTTAGAGACGGATCCATCACGAAAAATTTGAGACAATTTTACGAGTCATTAGTCGAGTGCGATCGTATTTTGTTATGTTACCTAGCATAGTGACTATATGTGACTCTGTTGTTATCTATAAATAATAATCTATAATTCTCAATTCTGCTCTAAAATGAACAAACTTTCTCTCATCAATGGATTTTGTAAAAATATCACCTACTTGGTTATTAGTTGAGATAAATTCAAGTTTGATTTTTTTCTTTTTTAATGCGATCCCTGATAAAATGATATTTGATGTCTATGTACTTAGATCAAGAGTGAAACATTTTATTATTTGAAATGGCTATTGCTGAGGTGTTGTCACAATAGATATGAGTACTAGAGATAGGCATACGATAGTAAAGAAGTTGTGACCTCTTCCAAAGGATCTGTGCTACACAACTCCCTAGTCGTTGCCCTATTTGTACTTGGAAATAATCTTAGCCTTTCATTTCAATCTAGAACTGTCCAAAAAACTAGCTCCCAATGCTCTAGAAAATGATTTAGATAATCCAACCTGTAATCTCTGTCACTTTGACGCAGAATGTTTTGTCCTATATTGAGCTCTATTGTTCTCCTCTGCTGATTTGCTGATAGTAGAACACTTACTTTCCTGTAAAGAACCTTCTTTTTTGATCACATGACTGAGCCTATCTTGTGATCTGAAATCCATTCTACTACCTAATTCTCCCTTTTTGACCTGAAAACCTTATCTTTCAAATTTGCACTCTGTTGATTTATTAATCTATACTCTGTTGATTTATTGATCCTGACCCTTCTATCCTATGGGTTTGAACCTCTGTTGGCTTGGTGACTTCGTTGGAGCTGTTTTGTTTATAACTAATTTCTAAGGCTTCTGATCCAACATAAAGGGTCGGTAAATGCTTTAACTGAATTTGAATCTTCTGATACTTATATTTTATCTTGCAATGCCAAGTGTGATACTTAAATTTTGGATTCTGGCGCTTCCTTTCATGCTACTTCTAATAAGAAGTTCTTTAGGAACTATATATAAGGGAACTTTGGTAAAGTGTATCTTTGTGATGTCAAGCCTTGTGAGGTAGTTGTAAAAGGTGATGTGTAAGTCCAAATGAAGACTGGGACAATTGTGAGCTTGTGGGATGTTAGGCATGTGCCTAAACTCACGAAGAATCTGATTTCTGTCAGTCAATTGTAAGATGATGGGTGCATTACTATTGTCGATAGTGACCAGTGGAAGATCGGCAAGGGTTTTACGGTTATTTTTAGAGGGAAGCGAGCTAAGACTCTTTATGTGATGACATGCAAGAACAAAACCAGTGTGGCTTCTTTAACATCCGATGCTACAACTATGAAAGTTTGTGATTATATCAAGAACAGACTGGGAGAGGGGGGATAAATAGACTGTTTTAAAAATTTCTTTGACTCAAGAAACTAACTAAGCAGCAGAATAAGATAATTTGTGCGAATCAGATCAGATAAGCTGCTCTGATCTCAATCAACCAGTCTGACTCAAGAGTCCATCAGATGATGTTTAATCTATCGACTTATCAACAATTAAACAACCAAACAAATTACTGATCCAAAGATGATATTCGATCAAGAAACTTTGTTTAACTCAACTGTCAAACAGATAATCGTGTAATATACTATTTATCCTATTAGATCAATGATTAAATAGTGATTAATGAATATTCTTGTGAACAGAGTCTTGATTTCGATTAGACTAGCGAATGAACTATGAACGAATCAATGAAGATAAAAACAAAGATAAAGTACACACAAATTATAGTGGTTCAGACTCAAATCAGTGTTAACTAAAATTTAATCCACTCTTTCTCTTGTTAGCAGTGTACTAACCAAGAAAGGAATTCACTAGGTCACCTCGGATCACAGTTCAACAAATTGAGTTTTCAGGATCATTCAACAACCTTTACACATAATCAGATTTCAACAAATCTATCACCAATCAATCCCTGCAAGATCTACAAATCAATCTTAACAGATTGCCTAAAGAAACACACTTACAGAGTAAGAAGATTTGCACACGTCTTGTAACGCCCCGAAATCTGGAATGCCCGGCACGTGACGTTATGCCGTCATAGACCCAGTCCATGACAAGGCTAAACAAACCAAACGGTTTTGTAG
>JAOVYX010008543.1:0-35107 GCA_035668315.1 Drosera spatulata | reverse complement strand
TAGGTGATCAATCTAGCATACACATGTTATATGATGATTCTAATAGGTTTCATGCATCAATCTTTCATTAAACACCTTTGGTTTGTGTTAAATGCGCAACATCTCATGATCTAATGCCTTCAAAACTCATCAACACATCCCTACTATCGATCTACTCATATATAATCATGGAATAAAGCATGGAATTAAGCAAAGCAAAGAAAACAATCATTCTGATCAGTTTGACAACTAAAGAACAAGTGTTTTACAATGCACGTAGCGTTCCAAGCCAAAGTCCAATGGGTTCCTATGCGTTGCGGATCAAGATTTCTTCAATTCCCTCTCCAAGACCTGTCTTTCTTGCGTCTCTCGTCCTCTTGATCGTCTCTGCCTCTCTGAGCATCTCCCCTTCTGTTCTTTGCTTAGAATAACCGTAGGAGGAGTATTTATAGGCGAGGCCTTGCAACCAGATCGATCCGACGGCTGAAACTCATCATTCTGCATCTGGAGATACGTCGCGGCCGCGACCATGCCTGTCGCGCCCACGACAGATTAAAATCTGGGAATTTCTGGAAAAATATCCGTCGCGCCTGCAACAGCTGTTTGCCTGCGACACAGTGTCGCGCCCGCGACACCGGTATAGCTAACCTAAAATCCAAAAATAAAAATTTCTAAATGACGTCTAAAAGTTCTAAAAACTTATACATGATATCTAAACATACTAATTTGTCTTCACTTTTGCTCCAACTTTCAAGCCAATCTGTCAAAAACATGAAAGCACAGCAGTACCAACATTCCAAGACAAAAAAAGACACTAAAAATGTAATTTGGACAATACAAAAGGAATAAAACAAGCTTTTAGAATAAAGAAATGATGTGTGTTTTCATACACATCAGCAACACTATCTGCAGACTACTGCAAATTACAACAAACTGCATACTGCTCAAGCTGCAAAATTCCAAAGACTGCAGAAGACCATACAAGACTCACAAACTCAGTTGCAGGGCCATGTCCTTAACAATGATAAGAGACTTACTCTCTTGGAATCAAGAGTG
The DNA here is from genome assembly GCA_035668315.1 of Drosera spatulata. Classification (NCBI taxonomy): domain Eukaryota; kingdom Viridiplantae; phylum Streptophyta; class Magnoliopsida; order Caryophyllales; family Droseraceae; genus Drosera; species Drosera spatulata. The sequence continues at coordinate 34,072 of JAOVYX010008543.1, read as the reverse complement.
GATACAACCCTAAGGAGAGCCACAGCTGCACAAAACAGCATGGCAGCTGAGATCGTGGCACTAAAAGAAGCTGTCAAAAACCGCTCCAAAAGCTTTAATGTAAACAAAAGGGGGGAGAATCCTGAGAAATCTTCAATGGAGTGAACTACTGCAGTAGAGAAATCAGGGGGAGGCAGCTCCAAGGTCTGCAGCCGAGGAATCAAGCAGCAAACCTGCAACAGAGCAAAGGGCAAGGCCTGTAGCAGAGAGATCCACCAGCAGACCTACAGACGAGCCAAGGTCTGTAGCAGACCAGCAAAACAAGGTTCCAGGTCAGCAGCAGAGCAACAAAGGAAGAAGAAAAAGCACAAGCGGCCTAAGGTTTTACAGCAGGACTATCCTTCCAAGAGAGGACGGAACGATTGATACTTAGGATAAAATGTAAGTCCTCTACTTCCTATAAAAATTTTTCACTTAGAAATGAATGTATAGGTGTTCTTGCTGTTAGAATTTCTTAGGAGTTTTGTTTGCATCAATTTAGGGGGAGATCGTTAGGAATGTGTAATCCCTCCACTTGTATAGAAATTGATGAACAAAACTTAGGAAAGAAATTATGCATGTATTAGATGCTTAGGTAGTAATAGTTAGTCAAGTAGTTACAGACTAGCACCGCAGATGCAGTAGAGTGCAGCTGGGTGCAGTAGAGCAGCAAGACACAAAAGTACAGTAGAGTGCGGACGACCTGAGTGGTGCAGACTACAAGAGGGATTAAAATTTACATGCCAAAGATCAATCAAATACAACAGCAAAAGGTCCTAGTGTTCTCATGATCTAGGATCCTTCCTGTGTTCAAGGCCAGTTCTGATAGCAAAGCGAGGAAGCCATGTCGCAGTGCAAGTATACAAGCTGAATTACAGAAGACTGAGTGTAGTACTGGGTGCAGACGAAGCTACACTAGCAGGCTGAGCAGATGAGGTCTGGAAGCTATTGTTTGGGAGATGAGTTACAGCAGACTGGCTGTAGTACTTGGTGCAAATGAAGTTATAGAAAGACTATGTAGCAGAGCTCATGCAGCCGAGGTGCAGCCGAGGTGCAGCAGAGGTGTAGCAGAGGCTATGTAGCAGAGGCCGTGCAGCAGAGGCATTGCAGCAGAGGGGTGCAGCAGGCCTGGTTTATGAGGCTGGATGTAGTATGAGTTGTGTTGGAATGGAAAGGAACAAGGAAGGGATCAAAAACGAGAAGTTGAGGCAAAGGTGATGTGTACTGGATCAGAAAAGGTGAAGCCAAGTCAGCCTGCTGCCGTAGAGGACAAAGCTGTCACTATCAGATAGTACAGTCACGGGTTCTGGTTCACTAAGCCTATAAAAGAGGACTCACGACGCAGAGAACAGGGGACAAGTCTGAGAAAATTTGAATATCATTTAGAGTTTTCAAAAAGAAAAAAAGCCTTTGAGACTCGCTGTGCATGGCTGAATTCAAGATTTAGGATTTGTGAAGAAGATTCACTAGTCTGCAAGTGAAGAACAACAACTGCAACAGAGCACTACAAGATCTAGGTTTTTCATCCTTTAGCAAGTAAGATCTTGTTGTAAAGGGGTTATCTTATAAGCCTGAAACAAGAACTAGTGAACCTCCTCTTGGCTTGACTACATTTGTCACCAAGGGAAGACTGGACTGAGCTTTTGTTACTTGTTGGTAGCAGATGTCTGAACCAGTATAAAAATCCTGTGTCATTTACTTTTCCTCACTAATTATCACTCCTATAACTGTTAGTGAAGAATTTTAAATCCAAAGAGACAAGCTTCACAAAGCTAAAGTCTCAACTGCAGAACTTTCGTATTACTGCAGTAGACTCAGGCAGTGCAGACTAGCCCATAGCTTCATTGCACTGTTTGGAGAATTTTTGAGATAACCTATTCACCCCCCCTTCCCCCCCTCTTGATTATTTCATGGACTTTCAGTGCCTCAGCGCCTTCCACTGCCATCTTCTTTTCTCCGAACATAAGTAATGAATTTATTTCCATATGATCATCACCTCTCATTCCTTCGTTGCTTAATTATGCTTCTACTTCTGTTTTCTATTGTCTTCTCTCTTTCATATGTATATTATGTGTGTGAGAGAGTGAAAGGGACTAATTTTTACTATCAAGTTGTGTTTTGTCATATGTCGAACACTCACTTGCCAAGTGAACGAGAAATCATCGTAGTAAGTGTGGATAGATGGATCGAGGACATAGACGAGCAGATTGTTGACACCAACAACCCCATGGTGGCTCTTACACCTTGTAGTTTCAACATCTTGAGGCGTCGCATAACTGAGCTTCAAGATAACCAAAGGCTGATGATGGAGCTGCTCCAAGAGTTGAAGCTAACGCGGGAGTCCATAGCAGGTGAGGTCAAGCATATTCGTACGATCCTTGAGTTTCAAAGCGGGATGGATGGCATGATTCACGACATATGGAGCTGGTTCGGAAACTTTGGATGTTTATCGGGTGAACCTTAGCTAACAGGTATTGTTTTGTCCTCTGCGCTTTACTTTTATTTTTACATTGAGGACAATGTAATGCTTTAGCTTTAGGAAATTTTTAGGGTTAATGAGTTTTTTATTTATTTATTTATTTAGAGTCATTATTAGAGTATAAAAAAACACACAAAAAACTTTTTTTAAAATCTATGGCTTGAGCAAAGTAAAATGATGATTTATGCCATAACAAATGTTGTATTAATACATGTAGTTTGAATATTGTCTCTAAGGAAGTCCTGAATCTTTGCTAACATCATTCTAGTACATTCCTATGAGATGACCGTTTTCATGTGTAGATAACGCTTAAGTGGTGACTTGAACCGTAGTTAGACACTTTAAAAAAAGTTTACAAAAAAAAATTTTATGTTTCCCTTTTAATGCCATTTTTTCACTTATCCACCACGTGTGGGGGAGCATGGAGTGGTTTTTGAAAGAATTTTAAATTCTGTTTATTAAACATCAATTTTTCCATGGTAATCCTCATACTATTTTTGGTTACTGAAGAATGTTCTAGAGGTACTCAGAAATTGGCGGGAAAAAAAAGAGAGAAAAAATTGCAAACTAATATTTAAAGGTGCTTTGTCCCTTACCTCGATAATCAAAATTACCATCTACGGATAAAATGGGGGACGCGATATTTGATAATACGAGCTTGGGAAAATAAAGAGAAAAGATACATATCCATTAGGAAATCTAGACCTCCTTTGAGACCTTGATGGCTTTGGGAATTATTCTTTATAAGGAAGTAACGGGGTGGGAAAAATGAATTTTGAATTTGAGTTGTCGAAATGTTTTGTCTTGCTATATCTTTGAGAATCTGCTAGGTGTGAAGGACCATGAGGGGGAATGATTTGAGGGGTTACTAGATGTGGTGTGAATAGAGATGAAGGGTGACTTTGTGATGAATATTCCTTCGACATGTGTTTTGTGTTGTTAATTTTAGGCAATCTGTGTTAGTTTTTCTTAATTTCGTATTTCTTTGTTTGTTTTGAGTCTAGACTGTGCTTAGAGACAAGCAAAGGTTTAGCTTAGTGGAATTTGATGTGTATGAAAACACACATCATTTCTTTATTCTAAATGTTTGTTTTATTCCTCTTCTATTGTCTATTTTATGTTTTTAGCGTCTTTTTGTCTTAGAATGTTGGTACTGCTGTGTTTTTATGTATTTGACAGATTGGCGCGAAGTTTGGAACAAAAATTAAGAAAGATGAAGGGGAATGGCAAAGTCATGAGCTCAAAAGCTGGAAATTCACGATTTTCGTCGTTTCATGTGCCTCGAGAGCTAATGCAGAGAAGTTTCATATCGATAAGTTACATTAGCGAGTTTTGATGTGTTGTATAAGTTTCTACAATTTTTGAACGCCATTTAGTATTTTTCGTATTAGTTTTAGATAATCAGCACATCTGTCGCGACCACTACAGGCTGTGTCGCGGGCAGGCTGCAGGAGTCGTGGGCGCAACGGCGACATGTCACGGGCATGATAGGTAATTTTCAGCGAATATCCAGGGTTTTTAATCCGTCCCAGGCATGACACTTGCTGTGTCGGGGCCGCGACTGTCTCCCAGATGCAAATCATTAATTTTCAACCGTCGGATCAATTTGGTTTCGACCTATGCCTATAAATATATGCTCTAGGGTTCTTCTAATGGTGATATGGAGCACAGAAAAGGCAGGAGAGATCAGAGAAGGTGAAGACGCGAAGAGTAGAAGCTTTGGAGGGTTTTTTTTTTATCAACTTTTGAAGGAGATTAGATCCGAAACTCATTGTATAGCATAGAACAACTCTTTGGAACACATCGTATGCTGCAAAACCTTCGTTCTCATTTACTTATTTTCTGCGGAATTTTGTTTTCAATGCTATGATTCATTCCATGCTTTGTTTGATTGATATGCGTGAGTAGATCATTAGTAGGCATGCGTTGATGAGCTTTGATGACCTTAGATCATGAGATGAAGCATTTATGATTAAACCTGAGATGTTAATGATGAAGATGTTGCATGAAACCTGTTAGAACTATTGCATAACATATGTTTATTAGTTTGATCACCTAATATACATAGTTTAGAGCTATAAATCGCGCTAAGTGATTTTATTCAGTAGCCAATCGATATAATATGATTCAAGCTAATTGTCATATATAATCAATAGTTTATATGCATGTGGCATGATTAGTTTAAGCTAATTGTTATTCATGTTATGACTGGCTTTTCCATGTTTTGAATCAACTCTTTTGATTAAACCGTGTTTCAGCTAATTGAAATGGTTTTAATTTATTGAGTTAGTCTAACTATCTGAGCTAATTGAAAGTTAGAAGTTAAGGAACGTAGTAAGTTAAGCAAAAATTCATTACAGCCATTCCATATTAAGCATTACATCTAAAGTTTAGAAGCATCCATGATTGATCTAAGTGACTCAAAGTAATTCAACCATCGTCCCTACATTTCTCCCAACTTAAGGAAACTTCTCTATATCTTAGCTCTTTCTTGTCTTCTTTCGATCTAGTTAGTTTAGTTTTAAGTTATTCGTTTTAAACAGTTTAATCACCCCCCAAAATTCTATCTTTAATCTTACCCCTTCCTTAGGATAGAGATTATTTTAAGTTTTTAGTATCAATAGCGGGGGAAAAACAAATTTGCACGTTTTACGACGAACATGAAAGTCGCCATAATTACACCCTAGGCTGGCTTCGCATCAGTATTCATGGATGACTTTTCGGTGTATGGTGCTTCATATGATGCATGCTTGAAAAATCTTGCTCTTATCTTGCAACGATGTGTTGAGACTAACCTTGTCTTGAATTGGAAGAAGTGCCACTTCATTGTTCAAGAAGGGGTGGTTTTTGGGGCACAAGATATCCTCAAAAGGGATAGAACTTGACCAAGCTAAGATTGACATCATCGACAAACTTCCACCACTGTCCAATGCTAAGGGTGTGCGAAGTTTTCTAGGCCACGCCGGTTTCTACCAGCGGTTCATCAAAGATTGCTCCAAAATTGCTAAGCCACTTTGCAACTTTCTCGAGAATGATGTTCCCTTCACTTTTGATGAGCAATGTTTGAAGGCGTTCCAAGTATTGAAGCATGCTTTAATCTCGGCACCGATGATTGTAGCTCCAAATTGGAATCTTTCTTTCAAGCTCATGTGCGATGCTACTGATTATGCCGTTGGCGCGGTCTTAGGCCACCGGCGGGACAAAATCTTCCATGCCATATACTATGCTAGTTGGACGCTCTCCAATGCCCAGCTCAACTATGCCTCTATCGAGAAAGAACTTTTAGCCGTGGCATTTGCCTTTGACAAGTTTCGATCCTACTTGATCGGAACCAAGGTCATCGTGTGGACCGACCATTCGGCTATCAAGTATCTTTTTGAGAAGAAGGATGCAAAACCACACCTCATCCGATAGGTTCTTCAACTTAAAGAGTTTGACTTCAAGATAAAGGACAAGAAAGGTATAGAGAACCTTGTGGTGGATCATCTTTCTCGAATCAAATGGCATGAGGGACAAGATACGGACTCAACACCTATCAATGAATCTTTCCCGAATGAGCAACTCCTTGCCATTAACATGGCAAGTGTTCCATGGTTTGCGGACTATATGAACTATTTGGCAAGTGGTATGCTCCCATCGGAGATGTCTTCTCAATAAAGGAAGAAGTTCTTGCACGATGTACGCTTCTATATATGGGATGATCCCTTTCTTTACAAGCAATGCCCGGATAAAATGATTCGAAGATGTGTTCGGAAAAAAAATGGCGGATATTCTTTTCCATTGTCATTCTTCAGATTATGGTGGGCATCTTGGTGGCAACAAAACCGCCGCAAAGGTACTCACCTCGGGATTCTTTTGGCCTTCTTTGTTTAAGGATGCTAATGCTTATGTTGCGGCTTGTGATCGTTGCGAAAAGACCAGTAATATTTCTTCCCGGATTGAGATGACTTTGAACATTCTTTTAGAAGTTGAGTTATTCGATGTTTGGGGCATCGACTTCCTGTGACCTTTTCCTTCATCTTTTGGCAATGAATATATCCTCGTGGCCGTCGACTATGTTTCAAAATGGGTTGAGGCGATTGCAACTCCTACAAATGATGCCCGGGCAGTAACCAAATTCTTAAAATGAAACATCTTTCCAAGATTTGGAACCCCGCGGGCGATCATTACTGACAGAGGCTCTCACTTTGCAACCGGTAATTTGATACTCTTTTAGGAAAATATGGTGACCTGCACAAAGTGGCAACACCCTACCACCCTCAAACAAGCGGCCTAGTAGAAATCTCCAACCGGGAATTGAAGAAGATTATTGAGAAAACCGTGAACTCTTCCCGAAAGGATTGGACAAAGAAGCTAAATGATGCTCTATGGGCTTATCGCACGGCCTTCAAAAAACCAATAGGTACCTCTCCATATCAATTGGTGTTTGGGAAGGAGTGTCATCTGCCAGTGGAGTAAGAACACAAGGCTTATTGGGCGACGAAGTTCTTAAACTTTGATATTCAAGAAGCGGGGGTGAAGCGACTTCTTCAACTTACTGAGCTTGATGAGTTCCGATGCACCGTCTATGAGACGGTCAAGCTTTATAAGGAGAGAGTGAAGGTGTGGCATAACAAGAATATTCTTCACCGGGAGTTCTTCCCGGGCCAAAAAGTTCTTCTCTATAACTCCGGTCTCTGACTTTTTCAGAGAAGCTTAAGTCTTGGTGGTCGGACCCTTTCGTTGTCAAAGAGGTACATCCTCATGGAGCCATAGAACTTCATGGTACCGGCTCTTCATTCACGGTAAATGAACAACGTTCAAAGGCATACTATGACGGTAATGTTCTCGGACCCTCTTCTACTATCAATTTAAGGGATCTTGATTTCTTTGGCCATGTCGGGTTGAGAACGTTAAACCAAGCGCTTTGTGGGAGGCAACCACAAGGGAGTACTTTTCCTTTATTGTCAATGAGTAATTCTCCCTCCCCGTAGTTTAGTTCTCTTATTCGTAATTTTATGTTTTCCATGTAGATTGCGGAATAAGGTGGGGGAATTTGTATCACGAGAAGGTGTGTACGAGACGGGGCAACACAACGATCAGGATATTGACACGGTAACATTTCATTCATATCTAGAAAACGAGCTCAAAACAAGGTACGTGCTTCGATTCCTAAGTTTTTAGAGTTAGTCGATATCAAAGAGTTAAAGCGATATGCATTTTTTTGCACTTGATTTTGACCTCGACCAAAGCGCCCGGGCAATTCCTTCCCTCACGCCCGGGTTTGGACCTTCACGACCGAAGTTTTGTGCTTCGTAAAATACATCGAAGCGCCCAGGTTAGGTATAAACTGGCGCCCAGGCGCGGCCTCTTGTTACAACAACTCCAAATCGAAAAGTCACCCAAAGCGCCTGGGCGTAGTTCAAACAAGCACCCGGGCGTCCTACTTTATTATGCTTCAAATTGTACATCGAAGTGCCCGAGCATATCACAAGAAGGCTCCCGGGCGCGGTTCATCTGAGTTCTCACGTACATATAACCCAAACTCGAACAAAACGCATTCACCACATCAATCACTCTCACCCAAACGCCCCAAATCCCTCTTAAACCTATATCTAAATCTCTCTTCGTTGCATCCAATTCATCCGTGACTAAGGTATGATCAACTCTTCTCCTTCTTCATCTCTTTGATTTCATTGCATTTGATGGGTTTGAAGGATTAGGTTTGGTTGATGTGATCTTGATGAATGAATGTGTAGAATGGGTTAGCATTGATTCTAAGAATGGATTGGGGATGAAATTCATGATAATTGTATGACTTGGGATGTGATTGAGATCCATACTCTATGTTAGAGAGGTGTTTTGAACCATGCACGCAAGGTGTTCGATGATATGCTCCTTAAGTTTTGGCATGTACCATTCACGCCTAATGACTTGCAATGTACTCTTTTTGTCATTGATCACCTATATGCAATCCATGCGTCCATTTTTTTTTTCTCAATTTGGTGAATCTTTTTAATGTCATCGATGTGCACTAACGTTTGTGATCCTAGGTAAAATGGCGGGTGGTTGTGACAAAAGCAAGATGGTCGCCACTGAATCTTCGTCCTCTCGCCCCAAGCGAACAAGAACGAGCTCCGGCACGGGCGATCCTCCTCCGGCGCAAGGGCTCCGACCTAGTCTCGCCACATTCACATCGATCGATGCGATGGTTCGCTATCGCACGATAATCGCAAGGGAGTGTATTGTGGAGAGGCAGGTTGACGCCCTCTACTTCTCACAACATATTGGTGAGCAGGGTTGGAAGGCTTTCAACGAGATGAACCATCAAACTTCCAAATCGCTCGCGGAAGAATTCTATGTGAATGCTGCCGACAACCCCAATCGCCCGAAGACGATTGTGCGAGGACCACGAGTGCCTTGGGATGAGGGCATATTCAACACCATGTTATTTATCCCAAATGTTGGCATTTCTTTGTTCGACGATCAAGTGAACCTCGTCACCACGACACCACCCCAAGATATCCTTGACTATCTTTGTGGTCGTAACTCGAGCGCGTAATGGACTTTGGACGCATCGACACGCACCACCCCAATCCACTTCAATGCGAGCTTCCTCATCGCGGATGCCTGCATCGTGCAGCATTTCGTGATCAACAATATCCTCCCTTCGGGGAATAGATCCGAGGTGACCACGATGAAGGCACACCTCATCTACCAGCTGTTGAGGCAACACCCTGTGAACCTTGGGCGGGTATTATTCTTGTCTCTTCGAGAATATGTCCAAGGCTTCGGCTCGGGCCGCACACACCTGAGGATCGTCCACCCTCGATTCATCGCCAAACTTTGCATCCAAGCTGGGGTTTTTCACCAACACAGCCGATATCATCATCAAGACGCCCAAGTTTGATCAAGAGTGGATTGATCGCATCCGGAGACAATGACGAAGGGGCGGACCCGGGGAAGCGGCGAAGGAGGAGCAAGACGACGACGCCATGGAGGAGGATGCTCCCATCCCACTTCGCCTTGAGGGACCACCCGACATAGGTGATCACGTGGCTGGTCTCGAGGCCGAGGTGGCGGGCATTCACCGTGAGCAGCGTGAGTTCTTCACCATGCACGAGAGAGGGCTCCTCTACACTTGGGAGTCACAGGACGTGCTACTGCGGTAACGCCATGTGATGCAGTGAGGAGAGCGTGACATCTATCACTTCCTGTCACGTCCTCGCTTCCAGCGTGGCGATGATCCACATCAAGGAGGCACAGGACCATCCGCCTTGCACGACTAGCTCGTCAGGTCCTATTCCTCCAACTCTTATTCCTCTAGCTCTCTTTTGCATACGGCGTCTGCGTTGTGCTAAGCTTGGGAAAGGGAATTGGAGTCATTTTAGGAGTCGTGTCGAGTCGGTATAGGGTCTGTCGTGTCGCATCGAGTCCAATTTATCATTACCGTTATTTCATTTATGTTGGGGTAGACATGTACTTCATTTGCATTCAGATTTTGACGATGTATCTTTATCTTGGATTTTAATGTTTTTGAGTTATATTTTGATTCCTCCATTGGAGTTTCTCTGACCATTAGTGATGTATGTTTATATGCATGAGATTTACCATCGTCTTGTGATGGTAGTGCCCGAGACTTTAAGATAGCTCAATTTGAATCATCATTCATCCTATGGCGGGTGTTATCCAACTTTTCATGAGAAGTAACTCCTAGCATATGCATGATTGGGGGGAATCCAAACACGGGGGAGTGTAGCATTATGAGGTCGAAACCTTTATAACACCATTAGCTAGGAGCTACTAGGTATTAGGTTTGCGGTAAGGCGGTGGAATGTGTGATCATGATTCATTTACTCATCTTGTGTTGCCTTGGATCCAACAATCCACTTCTTGATTTCAAATGCTATTATTCTCAACTTTGCTATGCTGTCGATTTTCACTTTCTACTTGATTGCCTTGTGCTTAATTGTTATGGGAATGATATTGATTTTTCATGCCATGAATCCCTCCTTGTCATTCTCTCTTGATCCCTCTCTTGGTGTAGAGTCAAAGCGGCGTGGTTTGAAAGGTTGTATGGAATGTGAATGAACACATGCTCGATTTGGCACACAATGTGTCTTGATTTATATCCTGTTGTTCTTTGGCCAATGTTGTAACACGGTAATATGTGAACCGTGAGGCCACGATGTAAAGAGAAAAGAAGAAACAAAACAAAAGAAAAGAAAAAAGGCAAAGAGCCCAAAATGTGTTTTAAGTCTCGAGAAGTCACCAACCCAAAGAGGGGTGAACCGAGAGGACGCCTTAGGCTAAAGGTGTTTCATTCTTGTCGAAGCACAATGCTTCGTGTTTGGGGATCGTTTGGAGTGTTTCAGTACCTTGATGAAGTGTGCTATCGCAGGCACGTCAAATTAGAATTTATATACACTCACTTTCACTCTAAAAATATTAAATTAATGCACTGATGGAAGTAAGGGTCGAACCCATAAGGAAGGTCGCAATATTATCTATTTTTTTTTAGTCGCTATAAAGAACTATTATAAATATGAAAATTATGGTTTGGGGGTTTTGTTGTAAGAAATGACTTAAAACTAAAGTGACCAGATCGAATAGAAGTTAAGAAAGAGGTGAGATATAGAGGAGTTTCCATAAGTTGGGAGAAATGTAGGGATATGGCTGAATTTCTTTTGAGTCACCTAGATCAATCACGGATGTTTCTGAATTTTAGATATTATGATTAATATGGAATGGCTGTAATGAGTTTTGCCTTAACTCACTACGTTCCTTAACTTTTAACTTCCAATTAGCTCGGATAGTCAAACTAACTCAATAAATTAAAACCATTTCAATTGGCTCAAACATGGTTTCATCAAAAGAGTTGATTCAAAACATGGAAAAATCATTCATAACATGAATAGCAATTAGATTAATCTAATCATGTCACATGCATATAAAGCCATTGATTATATATGATAACTTAAATCATATTATATCAATTCGGTACTGAATAAATCACTTAGCGCGATTCATAGCTCTAACCTACCTATATTAGGTGATCAATCTAATAAAAATATGTTATGCAATAGTTCTAGCAGGTTTCATGCAACATATTCATCATTAACATCTCTGGTTTTAGTCAGGTAAGCTTCATCTCATGATCTAGGGACATCTAAGTTTATCAACGCATCTCTACTACTGATCTACTCACGCATATTAGTCAAACTAAGCATAGAATGAGTCATAGCATCAAAGGCAAACATTCTACAGAGAATAAAATACTGAGAATAAATGTTTTACAGTGCTAATCACGTTCGAAACTGAATCCAAAGCAACAGAAATAAATCGTTGATCAATTCCCCTTGAAAAGTTTGATCAAAACCCTCCAAAGCTTCTCCTCTTCGTGTCTCCTCCTTTCCTAATTGCCTCTGCCATCTCTGGTGCTCAATGATGAATAGAAGAACCCTAACAACATGTATTTATAGGCATAGGTCGAGACCAGATTGATCCGACAGTTAAAAATTAATGTTCTGCATCTGGGAGACAGTCACGGCCGTGACCAATTATATGTCACTCCCACAACTGGTGAAAAATTTGAAAATTGCCTTGAAAAACTCATCACGCCCATGACATGGTTGCCGTCACCCCCGCGACATGGAGCCCTGCCCGCGATTGGGCCTGTAGTAGCCGTGACATCATGTTGTGTCTCCCTAAAACTGTTATGAAAAATACTAAACGACGTCTAAAAATCCTAAAAACTTATACAACACTTTTAAAAATGCTAAGCTAACATATCGACGTGAAAACTTTGCAGCATTACCTCCCGAAACACGATAAACTTGTGAATTTCAGCTTTTGAGCTCATGACTTATCTATCTTCTTCATCTTTCTTCATTTTGTTCCAAATTTCATACCCATCAATCAAAACAATAAAAATGCAGCAGTACCAACATTTCAAGACAAAACGACGCTAAAAACATAAAATAGACGATACATGAGGCATAAAGCAAACATTTAGAGTAAAGAAATGATGTGTGTTTATGAACACATCACTTGACATACACCTCCTCTTTCATCCCTTCTATCCCTAAAACCTCACATAAACTAACGGGCAAGCTGAGGTCTCCAATCGGGAAATCAAAACTATACTTGAAAAAGTTATGAATCCTAATCGAAAGGATTAGAGTGCCCGACTTGGTGATGCTCTATGGGAATACCGCACAGCATTTAAAACACCAATTGGAATGTCACCATGCCGTATGGTGTACGGTAAAGCTTGTCATCTTCCTGTGAAACTCAAGCATAAAGCTTTCTAGGCGATAAAGCAATTTAACTATAATTATGAAGATTCAGCCCATAACAGAAAATTACAATTGCAAGAGTTGGAAGAGCTACACAATGACGCGTTTGAAAATGCTAAAATTTACAAAGAAAAGGCAAAACATTATCACGACCAAATGATAACTCGCAAACAATTCAAGGTTGGTGATAAAGTTTTGTTATTTAACTCAAGAATGAAATTCCTAAAAGGCAAGTTACGTTCCAAAGGGGATGGACCATTTGAGGTATTAAAAATTTATTACCATGGGGCAGTTGAAGTCAAAAGCTTAGAAACTGACAAAATTTTCAAAGTTAATTGGCACCGTTTGAAAAAGTTCTTCGAAAATGCGAATTTGAGTTGGTTTGATAAATTTCAAGTTGAGAATTTATGAGCTTGAGACTTTCTTGTCGAGCCAACGATGTTAAACAAGTGCGCATCTCGGGAGGCAACCTGAGCACTTTAAAATAATAATAAAAAAAGAAACAGGAGAAAAGGAATTAAAGAATTGGTTTGAAACAAGTACAGAAGAGTGCTTTGATGCATTTTCGGTATTTGAGAGACACAGCCCGTGTCCATTCAATGCAAATGACAAGGACCGTGTTCATTTGAACTGGTAAACTCACTGGCCAAGGTGACACGGCCCGTGTCCCTAACAAGTAGAATGGCAGGGCCCGTGTTCATTAGAACTAAGAGCTCACTGGCCAAAGTGACACGGCACGTGTCTGTGAACACCAAGGTGATATGGCCCGTGTTGCCTCTTATTCCAGCAATTGAAACATCGTGGCTGAAAGAAAAATTAAACCAAAACTCAATCCCAAACACATAAAACCAACTTCCCAAATCGCCTTACACCTAGAATCTTCAATCCTTCATCAATTTTCACATTCTTATATTTGATACGAAGGTAATTCTCTCCTCTACATCATCCCATAGTTGATTTTGTCAATTACGGTCTAAATTCATAGATTTCTTGTTTCAAAGTTTTTTACTCAAATGTGAATATCTTCATGAATTGATGTTTTTGACACAAATGAAGTATGTAGTTGTGTTCCATGAAGCCTTGTGATCAATTTGCATATATGATTTGCATGATTTGATTAAGAAATGACGAATTTATGTTTTAGAATTTAGGTTTGAGACGACGGTCGTTATTTCTAAGATAATTCAATTTCCTTTGCTTTAATTGTCTTTATTATTTGTTGATTGTACATTGAATGATGATATGGAGCATTAGGGATGATGTGTGATGACTATGTGAGGATGAACGGAGATGATGCAGGATTTTATGCGTAATGTTGTATATGTTGGGATATTCCAATCGTGCGAATAGGTCATGCCAAAATTTTCTGAAAATTGATTATATTTTGTGCGTGATTGCATGATATGATTTGCGAGTTGTATTGCTTGTTTTCATTTCTATTTTAAGAAACTGAACTTTTCATGTTTTTATTGTAGATACCGAAAAGAAAGCCAAGATCATCTGCTACGCAGGATTTCCATGTTCGTGCGGAAGCTCTTGACCTTGATCCACCATCAGGGCAGCCCAATGATCATCATATTCTTTTTCGAGGGCGCAAGCAAGAGGACCGCTATAAACTCTTGGTTCAAAGGGCTATTATTCCGGGCACGTTCTATCGCGCCCGTAGTTTGAGCACGATCGGTCTCAAGGATGATTTTGAGGGATGTCTAGAGCATATGGGGATGAAAGACTTCGCTACCACCCAATTGCGAACCTATACAGTGCCGTCATTGGAGTTTCTATCTTCTTTGGGGCTTATTCGATTAGGGAAGAAGAAACACTCCGACGAAATTCTTGGTTTCCACTTTCGCCTCAACGGGGTGGAATATTATAAAGACACAGCATGGCTGAACGGGGTGTACAGATTCAAGACCACTGCTATTCAGTTCAACTGTCCGAAATATGAGCAAGATATTGGTTCTTACTTCTTTGAAATAACACAACAAAACATTGGTGAGTTTTGTAATATCAAGGTCTCTTTAGTTCTCAACCCGACATTCTTCTTGCTGCATAGATTCTTAGCTCAAATTGTGTTTGTCCGTTATGATATTCTTGGGAGTCTAAGGAAGGATGAGCTGATGTTTCTATAGATTATGGCACATGGGTATCATATAGATGTAGATATTGCCGTTCATATGCTCAGACATTGATATACGCATGCCACTATGTCTGAGAAAAAGACGGGGAAGATATGTTTTAGCCCCTTTATCACCACGATAGCTTCATTGGTCAACTACAACTTGGCAGCTCTTCAGCCAATAGACAATGAGGAACTCAACTTCATGAATTTGCCATATTTGTGTACCACGGGAAAGTTTACGTGTGAGGAGACTGTTGATAAGAAGAAGAACTATTATTTCACTTTCCCTGGTTCGTTAAATGTGGGAAAGCATCTAAGGTTATCGTTATGCAGTACATTCAGCTATAATTCCTGGAGTTTTCCTACTATGAGACTGTAGTTCCCTTCCTTTGTTATTTATGATGATCAAGGCAACCCACATCCAGTTGATCATTCAGAGGGACTGGCTGGATCATATGGAGTTGTTTGTGTTGAGCCAGTGGGTGATGCTGAGGATATGCCACCGACTATTCATGGATTAGCAGCTGCTGACGATCTATCTTTCATTGTGATGGATTATTCTTCACCCGAGCCTGATGTACCTCCAGCAGAAGGACCCAGCCAGCGCAGACCTCCGAGGGTTACTCGGCGATACCACTCTCAATTTGAGGGTGTGATGCTCGGTCGCATTCAGCGTTTGGAGGATCATGTCCAGACTATTAAGGAGATGATGCATAGGCAGGATGAGAGAAATGTGGCCAGGCAGATATGCGAGTGGCACGTTAGTCAAGGCCATTTTCAGCCACCTTCCCCACCCGATACGTGATGTTTGGTAATGCCCTTTCTATTTTATTATTTTTCTCTCATTGAGGGCAATGCTACGCTTAGGTGGGGGGTGCAATATCTATTTGTCATTCATGTCATTCTAAAACTTGGCAATATAGTTGTACCTTATGGGATGTACTTATGTCAGTCCAATTCTACTTCATTTCGAGTCATTTGTTTCAGTCTATTTCAATTTGTGTGTTTAATTTTCGAGTTAGTATGATTCTTGGTTATATTGATTGACGAAAAAAATATACGTTTTGTTTTTAAATCCATGGTTTGAGCAAAGTAAAATGATGATTTAAGCCTTAATAAATGTTACACTAATACATGTAGTTTGAATATCATTTCTAAAGAAGTCATGAGTCTTTGCTAACACCGTTCTATTACATTCCTATGATATGGCTCTTTTATGTGTAGATAGCGCTTTAATGGTAACTTGAACCGTAGTTAGACATTTAAAAAACTCCATATTTTTCTTTTATGTCATCTTTTCATTTATCCACCATTATAGAGGGACATGGTGTGAGTTTTAAAAAAACAAACAAAAAATATTTTTGTCTATAAAGCACCTGTCTTCCATGGTGATCCTTATGCTATTTTTGGTTACTGGATAATGTTCTAGACCTACTCATCATTAAAAAAAAAAAAAAAAGCTTCAAGTGCTATGTCCCTTACCTCGGTAATCAAAATTACCATCTACAAATAAAATGGAGGACATGGTATTCAATACGATGAATGTAAAAAAAGAAAAAAAGAAAAAAAAAGATACATATCAAGTAGAAAATTTAGACCTCTTTTGACACCTTGACGGCTTTGGGAACGACCCATGTCGGACACATTTCTGACAGTAAGGAAGTAACGGGATGGAATAAATTAACTTTCAAATTGAATTTTGAAAATCTTTTGTCTTGCTGCATCTCAGGAAATTCTGCTAGGTGTGAAGGACCATAAGAGGGGATGATTTGAGGGGTAGTTTATGTGGTGTGAATAGAGATGAAGGGCGACTTTGTGATGAATGTTCTTTTAACATGTGTTTTGTGTTATAAATTTTAGGCATTCAAGCTATGGTTATTTTTAAGTCTTGTTAGTTTTTCAATTCCACGTTGAATTTTTATTTTTTATTTTTTTTACCTTTGCTTGAGGACAAGCAAATATTTGGTTTGAGGGAATTTGATGTGTGCGAAAACGTACATATTTTTATGTATTAATTACCTGCGTTTTGTTTGTGTTTCGAGTCATTTTTATTTATGTTAGTTTAGTTTTTGTTTTAGAGTCGGATACTGTCGTATTTTTGTGTTTTTCTTGTAGATTGATGATGCAAGACATGTTTTCATGTAAACGTCATTTGGACGAAGTTTTAAAGTCATGGAATATGTGTAAAAGCATTTGCAAAAGGATATAATAAAGTTTGGATATAATAAATTTAGTAAACAACACGGGCCGTGTCGTTGAGTATCAAACAACACAGTCCGTACAGCTTGAAGGACTAGAGTCACTGCCAAAGGTGACACGGCCCGTGTTGATGACAACTGAGATGACACGGGCCATGTTCCACAATTTGGGAGCTTTCATGGCAGACACGGGCTGTGTCATCTGAAGGTTTATGACACGGGCCGTGTCACTTTACACGTAAAAGATCAGATATTTTTCTTATCTTGATTCTGATTGATTGATTTAAGCCTTAGTCTCTCTATAAATACAAGTTCTGCAGAAAAAACACAAGGTTTTTTTATTCATAGAAAGCTACAGAGAACGCCATCAAGTAGAGAGAGAAGAGAGAGATCGTCATCTCAATCAGGGAACGAGATACTGCACATTCAGAAAGGAAATCATCAACATCAATCCGTTGTCTACGCAAAGGTGACGACCGTTGCGCATTATCAACGTCTCGACTCAACTACAAATCTCTAGTTTGTAATCATGGGGATTCTATCAAATTTTGTTTACAAATTGCTATTCGAATTTGTTGTTGATGTTCGTGTGTTGATTGATTATGAATTATTCAATATTATGGATCAAGCTTCAGATTTTAATGTTAATGTATATTGATTGAGATTGGTGTGAGCTCAACTTAGATATCTATTTTGATGACTGTGGGGTATTGAATTACTGAGATTGGCAAATACAGGACTTAATATTTCCAAGTTTTAATTACATGATTTTTATGCATGGATTGATCTTAATTAATTGATAAAAATCATATAGCTTGGAATTAGCTACTCTAGGTTATATAATTTTTGTTATTGCAATTATCATTCTCATTTGATAACATTAGTAGCAAAACTATAATTACGTCATTCTCATTTGCATAATCAAAGTTATCCATGTCATAATAGTTATTTTTAAGTCATCCTCATTTGCTTAATAAATAAAGTGGGTTGAATTATTATTGAAGATCAATATTAATTAAGAAAGGTATATTCTCATTTTGCCTAGATTAATTAATATTGGTGTAGCTCATTTTCATTTGGCTACAACTCTAGTTAGCTACAACCTACTTTGTGTAATATTGAAATAGAGAGAAAAACATAATCTATGTTTTAATCATATTCCACATGATTCAAAATTATATCAATTTAATATCTCTTATATAAAAACCTTAAATATACTATCTTTTTCAACTTTAGTTTATTATCTTAGTTTAGCACTTTATTCTATGCAATTTATTTTATATAAGATCACAATATTTAATTTTTAATCCCCGTTCCTAATTGAGTTCGACCCTTCTTGTCACTATTATAGTAATTAATACCCTATTAATGTTTATGTGATATAGTTATGATATAATTTGCATATCTTACGATGGACGTATCAGGCGACCTCTCTACCTTTTTATTACATAAGAAAACACCTCAATCCATTTTTTTTCCATAAGTTTAGATTACTTTAGTTTAATTCAGTCATTTAATTAGTTTCAAAGATAAAAACAAAATCCTCCCAAATCTTAATTTTCATATTTATAATAGTTTTTTTGTAGTGACTAAAAAAGAAGAATAAATAATATTACGACCGTCTCTGTGCCTTCGACCCTTACTTCCATTACTGTATTATTTTAAATATTTTTAGAGTGTAAATGAGTGCATATAAATTCTAATTTGACGTGCCTACGACAGCACGCATCAAATTTTGACGCCGTTGTCGGGGACGGTGAAATTGTGTCGAAATTTTTATTTTATTATAAGTCACTCGAAGTTCTATTATTTTTCTAAAAATTATTTTATTTTATTGTATTTTCATTCTTTTATTTAAAAAAAATTAATAAGATATTTGTGGTGAGATTTTATTTTTTTTTGAATTGATTTTAATCTAATTTTTTATTATGGCTTATAACTATCACTCGTATAGTATGTTGAATCTTCAATCTTTCGATAATTCTTATTCCCAAACGTTAGGTGAAATTGTCAAAATTATTGAAGAAACGAACAATAATATAAATAGCATTAGGCCATGTGGAAATTACTATGTGGAACATCAACAAACAATTTCTCATCTTTTTCATCCTATGGATATTCCAATCAAATGAAGATGTTTGTACAACCATCACAATCATAATATGGATATAATGTTTATTTTAACTATTATAATGGTGGGTGGTTAGATCATCAAATTTATTATGAGGGTTATCAAGATTTTAATTCTTCAATGCTAAATGATTCTTTTGATTTTTCATAAAGTCATTCTTGTGACCATCCGTATAGTCATCCCTCAAGATCATACTCACAAGATTCAAATTTTATGTCTTTAGAAAAAATGGTTAAAACAATTATGCATAACCAACATCTTATTCAAGAAGAAAATAGGATGTTTAAAGAACAAAGGGAATATAATAAGCATAAATTGTAAAGTCAAATTGACGAACTCAAATCTATGTCATTGTCAATAGAAAATCCAATTTTTAAGTCATATAATGAATCTGAACAACCACAAGAGGATGAAAGTATAACCATATTTAAAAATGATGAAGAATTTCTAAAACTAAGAGTTCTAATCAAATTCAATTTGAGGATGATTCAGACGAAGACGTTGATTTATCTTACGAATATTTTATTGAGAAATATGATAATAATGCACAAATAGAAGGTCAATGTGAATTTTCTAGTGATGATATTAATATTGATGCTTTGAAAAATTCATTGAATTCATTACAAGAATTAACTAACTCAATTGACTAGAGTTCAACTTATTTTCAAGAAAACATCTCTAGCATCGAAATATTGAAAAATCAAGTTAATCAACTCTCGCATGAAATGAGGGAATTAAAAGCTTTAGCTTTTAATGAAATTGAAACTGAATTTGATAAATCACAAATACAAAAAAATCTAACGATAAGTGAAAATGATGAAGAAACATTGGAAGTAGAGAGTTTAGGACGAAACATGACACAAGATGAGTTGGAAGAAGAAATTTTAGAGCTAGAATTTGATCAAATAAAGGAAAAAGATTTTGAACTTGAGTATGATGAATTTGACGATGTAAACTTAAAAATGATTATTGATGACACTTGTTTTGATGGTCAATATATTACACTTCATGATTTTGTTGAATTGGAAAAGTATTTGTATTCTTATGATGAAGTTGAGCAAATTGATTCTATGTGAGAAATGCCTAATATCCTTGAGCATGAATCATTGTTTATTTCGGATGTTCCTTTACAAGAATTTCAAATTGATCAATCCCATTCAAATATTTCATTTTTTGAAAATCTTCTTATTTTAGATGTTTATCCTGATCATAGGGATGATTTCAAGTTGTCATGCTTTATTTTATTTCCTCATGTATTCAAATATTTTAGAAATCTTATTTGTGCGTGCTTGATTAATCATTTTGAGATAACAAGATTTTTGAGAAATATCAAACGTAAAAAGAAGAAGGTTTTATCTTGACTTTCACAGCATTTCAAATAACCTTAAAGAGTTAGGCTGCAGGCTCCAAACCAAGCGACCCAGGTCTTATCTTGACTTTCAAATATCGACCCAGGTATTTAGTTTTCTTTAGGTGCAATAAGTTAGTTTAGTTTTTATTTTAGGAGTTTGTTTCATTTTTAATAAATTCATCGGGCATGTTATATCTTCGAAAACTCTTTGAACAATTCATATATGATGCATTATAAGTGTTTCAAACGAGTTTAATGCATTAAGGATCGTTACGGAGATTTAAGGAGTTTAAATTCTTATTTATTGGACTGTAACAACCATTACGACTTTTGTAACAGTCGTTACGCCTCTGCTATCATTCATTTATGCTATTTTTATCCTGATTCATTCTGTTTTGCGTATTAATTATTCTAATCATATATTCTCTCGATTAAATACATCAAAACTCTAAATCCTTGCTATGAAAATTGATAGAGTGAGTGTGCAATAGTCTATTTATTTATTAAATGTTATTTTTTCACTCGATGTTTTTATGTCTTTTGTGAGAATGTGTGCAGGATTGAACATATGATTCATAGGGCATTTCACAAACATATTGGGCATAGGGAGAAAGATTAGTGTATTTTGAAGGAATCAGCAACTATCGACGAGATTTCACCCCTACCAAGTAAGTTTCTATTTTATTGTTATGTCCTTATTGCATTTCACTTCTTATTCTTAAACATTGAGGACAAAGTATAGTTTTACCTTGGGGGAGGGATTAGTTAGTTTAGTTTTTATTTTTTATTTTTTATTTTTTTTTTTGAAAATTCATAAAAAATATTCATGAACAGTAAAAAAATGAAACTAAAATTGTGTTTTGTTTTCAATCCATGGCTTGAGCATAGTAATACAATGATTTTATGCCTTGATAATTGTTCTAGACCTACTCATCAATGAAAATGAAAAAGAAAAAGAAAAGAGAAGGAAAAAAAGAGAAAAAATTACAAAAGCAATTCAAAACTAGTAAAAAGTTTCAAAAATACAATGTCTCTTACCTCAATAATCAAAATTATCATCTACGGATAAAAAGGAGGGCATAGCATTCAACAAGATGAGCTTGGAAAAAAAAAAGGTACATATCCAGTAGGAAAGCTAGACCTTCTTTGAGACCTTGGTAACTTTGGGAACGACCCATGTCGGACGCATTTCTGACTGTAAGAAAGTAACGGGGTGGAATAAATGAATTTTAAATTGAATTTCGAAAATATTTTGTGTTGATACATCTCTGGAATATCTGCTAGGTGTGAAGCACCATGAGAGGGGATGATTTGAGGGGTAATTTATGTGATGTGAATAGAGATGATGGGCGACTTTGTGTTAATGTTCTTTCAACATATGCTTAGTGTAACTAATTTTTGGCATTCTCATTACGTAAATGCTCGAGCTATGGAAGTTTTCGTATTTCATTTGTTTTTCAGCTTTCAAGTGGAGTCTTCGTTTTGTTTTTAGCTTTGCTTAGGGACAAGAAAAGGTTTAGCTTGGGGGAATGTGATGTCTGTGTAAACACACGTATTTTGTTCTTGTTAAGCCTATTATTTTATCGTATTTAAGTTCTTTATTTCATGTTTTTAGTTTAGTTTATGTTTTTGGACTTGGATATGGTTGTTTGCATGTTTTCATTATAGAAATAAGTTTTGGCAACTCATGAATTGGATGGACAAAAATGCTTGAAGATGATTGTGATGAAGTATGATGATTTGACGATCACTTATATTGATTTCGATGATTTCTGATGATACTCACATGCATTGGATGATGATGTTAACGTTCAAAGTCGTTTGGAGCTGTTTTGGAGCTAAACCAATACTTTTGAGGCTTATTTGAGTAAGGATGATCCATAAAAGTTAACGATTGATTATATAAGTGTTTTATGATGATATAAGGGCTACATAAGGTATACCATTGATCAAGACGAAGTTCGGAGCGAAAAATGATGCTTTTGGTGATTTTCTAGACTGTAACGACCGTTACACTCCTTATAACAATCGTTACAGTCATAAAACTCGAAGATTTCAGCAGCCAAGCAGCGTAACGACCATTACAGATGCCCTGTAACGGTCATTATACAAGTCAACATGTCAGATTCAGTTTGGTTAGTTCAAATTTTGAATTGTTTTCGGATTTTTTTTTATAAATATCCGTGTAATTTCTTCAATTTGAGGGAGATTAGGGTCGTTTTCCAGGGCCTTTCGGCCACCTTTGTCCTCGCATAGTTTAGATTGTTGTTTTTCTAAGTTTTTGTAGACCGGATCTTGGTATAACACTTTGCATCTCATCAATTCGACATCGTATCTTCATTCTTCTACACTGCATTATCCTTCTTTCTCTGCTCATTTACAGTTATGGTTGTGATGATGCGTGTAATGATGATGTATGTGATGATGATTGATATAATGAGTGAGTAATTTTATAGTAGGGATACATTAATGAAATTCTAGATAATACGGATTATGAGATGAGTTAAAACACCAAAACTAGTTTCGTATGTTAAGATTGATGCATGAAATCTGACCTTAATCCATTGTATGTTATGAAATCAAATAGCTTGATCACCTATTGATGACATAACCTAGCTATTAATCATGCTAAGTGATTATATTGGTAGTAAATAACAATTCATGATTTAACCTCATGGTCATGACGTTATGATTCATTGTATGTGAACATGATAGTTTAAGCTCATTGCTATTAATGTTCATATTTGGTATATTCTCTTGTTTTGATTCAATTTATTTATTTTTAGCATATACGAGCTCATCGGTATGTTAGGGATAGATAGATTAGGTTAATTATACAATCTCATTGGTAATTATTAATCTAACGAATGTGATACTTTATGCCCAAAGGTATCACGATCAAACTATCTAAATAACGAATCCATATGATATTCATCCATGATTGATCCTAAAAAGATAGAATGCAATTAGTCGACCTTCCTATCTTTTTATCACATAAGAAAACACCCCAATCCATTTCTTTTATAAGTTTAGATTATTTTAGTTTAATTCAGTCAGTTAATTAGTTTCATAAGATAAAAACAAAACCCCCCAAATCTTAATTTTCATATTTATAATAGTTCTTTATAGTGACTAAAAAGAAAAATAAATAATATTACGACCGTCCCTGTGGGTTCGACCTTTACTTCCACCACTGTATTATTTTAAATATTTTTAGAGTGTAACTGAGTGCATATAATTCTAATTTGACGTGCCTACGACAGCACGCATCACTTAGCAAGTTTGTAAGCTTGTTAATAAAGGGTTTCTTTGTTAGCCAAAACAAAAAGATAATGAATTCACCCCTTGACTTGACTAAACCGGTCATCCAGTGAAGATTGAACTTAGCTTTCATTGATAAATTGACAACGACTCTCTGAATCAGTGTAAAACATTGTGTTCTTTACTACTTTTCATTCTTTATATTAAAACGGTTAGAAAATAATTTAGACACAAAGAAATAAAATCCTAAAGACTAAAACCTCATCTACAGAATTCGCAAATCTGTAACATACTCAATACATACTAGATAAGACAAAGTTGCACTCAATTAATGAAGAAAATTTTTAAATAACATATTCACCCATCTAGACTATATTGTACCATTATGAGAATTAAATCTTCTTTTACAAAAAAAAATTGATTTTATAAAATTTTGATTTTTATTAATTGTTTTTTGTTTTTATTATCGATTTTAATTTTTAACATTATGAACACAAATATCAAACAAGTTTTGAGAAAAAAATGTAGCAAACCGAAACCAAAATCCAAAACAACGAAAATTAAAACGGACGTTTCCCGGTTAGCCGTGCGTGCCATTCCATAAATTTCACCAACCCTTTCGCTGCCCGATTCCCCTTTCCCTCTTCTTTCTCCGCAAGACACCCACAGGGGCATTCTCGTCATTTCACTCTTCACCTTCCTCCTTTTCCTTACCTCCCTATCAAGCTTCACCAAACTCAAAACCAAAACCCAAAATCAAAATCGAAATCCCTGTTCATTTTTTTTTTGTCTACACATCCTTTGCATTGTACAGATTATTTTCGGGATATCATCAAACCTTAATTACTACAGTATTTTCTACAATTCTCATAACCCACCAAAAAATTTTCCTATCTCAACTATTCACTATTCAGTAACGTTTCGGAATCATACCCAATTTATTATTCTGTGATCATCATCCTTCAGTTTTTCATTTCATTCTAATCATTTGTAATTATATTTCCTTTTCTCCACAAATTATATTTGATCAATTATCGTCTGCCCATTGCATTAAACATCGACTTTGATCGAAAGCGAGGTTTATATCGGGTGCCGATCGAATTCTTGTGTTTCTTCAGTCAGATTTAGAATTTGGATTGCGTTTATAAGTTTGAATTGGGATTCGGCTTCTGGGTTTTGATCGAATCTCGTGTTTTTCGAGGTAGGCTTTGAATTGGGAATCTGTTTCGCGATTTAATTTGGGTTTTGGTTTCTGGGTTTTGATCGAATTATCGTATTCTTTGAGTTAGCTTTTGAATTGGGAATCCGTTTAGGGTTTTGAATTGGGATTTTGTTTCTGGGTATTGTTTGGATTGATATTTGCTGGAGGTAAAGTGGGGAATTTCGGGTTTGATCGTGGGATTGCCACGGTGTTGGGTGGCGGCGACGGTGGTGGGATGAATTGCAGGGTGTTTGCGGCGGCAGCATCGACGGTGGCGGTGAATGGTGGGGATATTTGGTTGCGGGTTGGAGGAGGAGGCGGTGTTGGGCAGTTTAGTCATGAGAGCGAGCATGATTTGGCGGCCATGGTGAGCAATTTCTTGGAGAATGGGAGTAGCGGGGCTGATTCGTGGTGTAGTAGTGATAGCGATTATTCGAGTTTCTCCGATCTATTGCATCTCGCGGACAAAATTTCGGTATGCATTTCTTGTGGAATTATTTCTTCTTCATTTTGAGCTTCTAGTTGAATGTATCTGTTGAATGGTAGGTTTGGTTATGGTATTAGATTATGATTGCCTCTTTGGCGTCTATAGTAGGGGTGAGATTGCATACATCTTGTCCTCCCCAATTTATGGCGTAAGTACCTTGGTATGATGTTGTATTTTAGTTTCATCTTTTTTCCATTTTTAGGGATTTGAGTGGTGTAGGATTTTAGAATGAGCAAAAAAATGTTGATTAATGATCTGAGTAGAATCCTTTTTTGGCTGGCTAAAATGTATGAAGGGAGGTTATACGTGCTAGAGGTGGTTGAAGGTCCATTTAGGTGGGAAATGAATTTGGTGCTCATGGCATGAGTTGGATTTATCGTTTTTACTTTGTTTTGAAGGAAAGATTATTTGGTGGGAATTTGCTATCTTAGGCTGATGAAGTGAAGTTATTGTGATGTAATTCACTTATGTCTTGATAAATGAAAAACTGAAACAATGAAAAAGAGATTTGTCACAAGATGAGGCAGCATTCAATTGGGAGTTTTGATATGCTTCTGGCCGATTTGTGAAATTGTAGATTTAGTATTGCTTATAGCTTTTTGTTCTTCCAATTTTAGTTATTTGAGTGGTTTGCGATGTGCACAATTAGTGATTGGTGATATTCTTAGATCTTTTTTCGTCTGCCTATGACGTATAAAGGAAGCTCGTCTGTACTAGTGGTAGTTGAAGGTGGATTTAAGTATGCTATGAAAATTGGTGCTCAAGTAACGAGTTGAGCTTATGCTTTCAACTTCATTGAGAAGGAAAGATTATTTGGTCGGAAGTTTGTATCATTGGGTAGTGTAGAACGGACTGGTTGATGTGATAAGACTCACGTCTCAAAAAAAGAATAAAGAAACAAAAAGATTTCCCACAAAATGAGAAACATTTTATGGTTGGGAGTTTTGATACTCTGGCGGCCGGTTTTTTTGTTTGCTGGCTACAATGATTGACATTTAGCCGTTTCTTTGGCTTTCTGCTGCTACGTTCATGAATTGAGTCTATGCATTTCATGGCCAATATTTTATTAGTAGTTGTCTCTTGTTTTGGATTTTTTTTTTCTTCTCATAACCAATACTCTGCTAGTTGATAAAATCTACTTTTTGTTGTTGGGCTCGAAGTTCTTTTGTATGGTGATACTAGCCTGTTGTACTAGTTATGATCGGAAGTTCGGACTGAAGACGTTTGGTCATTTTCATTTGAAAATTCATTCTTAAATATCACTCGATGCGCACATCAAGATTGCATAATTGTTTTCCTTCGAAGTTTGAACTCCTTATACTTGAGTTGTTCCCATTCCTATGGGTTTTTTTTTATACTAGAAACAGGGTTTGTGGTGAATCATGGAGGTATTCAGCTACATATATGTCAATTGTTCCAAGCATGGAGATCTCTTTGTGCTATGGTTAATTGAGTGGTTTGTACTTGATTTTAGTAATTTCATTGACACGTCCGTCGTAAGATGTGCAAATTATATCCTAATTATACCACATAAACATTAATAGGATATTAATAACTATAGTAGTGGCAAGCAGGGTCGAACCCAATTAGGAACGGGGATTAAAAATTAAATATTATGATCTTATATAAAATAAATTAAATAAATTGGGGAGTTTTGGATTTTGATGATAAAGAATAAAGTGTTAAACTAAGATAAGAAAATAATGTTGAAAAAGATAGAATATTCCAGGTTTTTATATAAGAGATATTAAATTGATATAAGTTTGAATCATGTGGATTATGGTTAAATCATAGATTATATTTTTCTCTCCAATTCAATATTGCACAATATAGGTTGTAGCTAATTAAGATAACGTTATAAACTAGAGTTATACCCAAATGAGAATGAGGTATACTAATATTAATTAATCTAGGTAAAATGAGAATACATCTTTCTTAATTAATATTGATCATAAATATAATTCAACCCACTTTATTTATTAAGTAAATGAGAATGATTTACAAATAACTGTTATGACATGGATAACTTTAATTATGCAAATGAGAATGACATAATTATAGTTTTGCTACTACCTTTTATTAAATGAGAATGACAATTGCAATAATAAAAATTATATAACCTAGAGTAGCTAATTCCAAGCTATGCGATTTTTATCAATTAATTAAGATCAATCCATGCATAAAAATCATGTAATATAAAATTGGAGCTATTATAATTCAATATTCCACAATCGTCTAAATAGATATCAAACATTAAGCACATATCAATCTCAATCATTTTACTTTGGCATTGAAAACTGAAACTCGATTCATATCAATGAATAATTCATAAACAATCAACATTAACATCAACAACGAATTCAAATAACCAATTGTAAACAAAGTTTGATAGATTTTCCCTGATTACAAACTATTTGAGATTGAAGTTGTGTCGGAACGTTGGTGATGCGCAACGGTCGTCACCTTTATATGGACGGTGGATTGATGTTGATGATCTCCTTTCTGAATGTGTAGGATCTCGTTCTTTGATTGAAATGGCTATCTCTCTCTTCTATTTGCTTGACGGCGTTCTCTGAAAACTCTCTGTAAAAAAACCTCTTCCTTCTCTTCTCTTCAGAAGTTGTATTTATAGAGAGAATAAAATTTGAAATCAACCAATCAGAGATAAGATAAGAAAAATATCTGATCTTTTATGTGTAATACAACACCGTTGGTGTTATAAATCTCCAGATGACACGGCCCGTGTCTATCATGAAAGCTCACAGATTGTGAAGGAACACGTCCCGTGTCATCTCAGTTGTCATCAACACGGGCCTTTCATTTTGGGCAGTGACTCCGGCCCTTCAAGCTGTACAGGCTGTGTTGTTTAATACTCAACGACATGGCCCGTGTTGCTTATTAAATTTGCAATCCTTTTTTCATCTCATCCAAACTTCATCGTATCCTTTTCTGAATGTCTTTGCACACATTCCGTGACTTCAAAACTTCTTTCAAATGATGTTTACATAAAAACACGTCTTTCATCATCAATCTACAAGAAGAACACAAACATACGGCAGTATCCGACTGTAAAATAAAAACTAAACTAACATTAAAAAAAATGACTCAAAACACAAACAAAACGCAAGTTATTAATGCTTAAAAATATGTGTGTTTTCGCACACATCATTCATTCAACAATTCTTGATATTAAAGCTTTGTTAAATTCTTATTGATGCAGCTTTCTAGACATGCCGGGGATCAGTATGAAAGTGATCTGCTCTCGGTGGTTCAGTCCCATCTGTTCTGTCGCTGCGGCAAAGATCTGGATCTTGTAAAGACAGGCCAGTGTGGTGCTAGCTGCATTAGGTTTTCCTTGGTGAAGCTTCTTCGATCATCGGGCTATGATGCTGCTGTCTGCAGTGCTAGATGGCAGGGCTATGGAAAGTTGCCTGGAGGTACGGTTTTTGAGTTTACATTTGCTAAGCTCCATTATCTTCGTGCTGGAAAATTTGGCCAATGAATGTTGGAAAATTTGTGGTGTTGTCTGATTCTTGAATGCGTTGATATCTGTGATTGGTGATTTATTGTGAGGATGCTGAACTTCAGGTTCTCACCTTGCAGTGACTACCATATGCTGATGCTCAAAGGTCGTCATCATGGCATCTTTTGAGAGTGATATGATTAGATAACTTTGTTAATGATACCTTACATGCGTGTAAAATTGTAAAATTATGCGGATACACTAGTGGCACAGAGGGATGATACTTTGCTATGGCCTTTGACGTTGCAGGCCTCCTATTTAGGATCATATATACATTAGACAGACTATATGCTTAAAAAACTTTGATAAGTAATTGTTAGGAGTCTTTCTGGGGCAGTACATTTTTTAATCTTGTTCAGGTTGTTAGAAATAGCTGACTGAACTGAAATTTTATGGCATGATTTTAAGTGGATATCATCACATCTATAACTCAGCTTTTTAATATGCCACCTTTTGGGATTCAAAGGGGGCATCTCTGGCAGTAAATAATGTTTGTGTTGTAAATTTATTTGGTGTATGTGTCCTAACCTTAAGGTTACATTTTCTCGGCATGCTTGTAGTTTAAGAAGGCTTTTGCGAAGCGCACATGTTGTAGTCCTCTATTCCTGTTCATTGGCCTTGCATCTCCAAGCTCAAGCTTTTTGATGGGTGTTCCATATCTTTGGATTTTAATGGTCCAATTGCATCTCTCATATAACCTCCTATTCAAGAAAGCGAGAAGGATCCAATATCTGTTTTTTAGCCAAGAAAATATTTTCTTATGTGATTCTTCATTGAAGCGCCATCCAAAGTCATCTAGGAGCCTGGGCTCAGGTTTACTGTCTTTATGATTGTTATGGAGCCAGTCGTGTTAAATGGAAGAGGAAACAAATATGATTTTTGCTTATTTCGCACGTGTGTCTTGTGATGCCGGTGCTTGAGAACAGCTCTGTTGCGCATCATCTTACATCCGAGAGCAGCGTATTTCTCTACTGCTTTGTACATATCCTGACAATGGCTCGTCGTTTGTTTATCTAACTTGAAGGTGATCATCAGTATATCGATGTGGTGAAGCACAATGAAAATGGATCCTTCGAGCGCTTGATTATTGACATCGATTTCCGCGGTCACTTCGAAATAGCAAGAGCAGTTGAGTCATATGACAAGATCTTGAAATCTCTTCCGGTCGTCTTTGTTGGCTCTCTGTCCAAACTAAAACAGTATCTTCAACTCATGGTAGAAGCTGCCAGGACTTCACTCAAAGAGAACTCAATGCCACTTCCCCCATGGAGATCTCTCGCTTATTTGCAAGCTAAGTGGCATTCAACATACCAGAGAGTGATAAACCCGGAAGAACAGGTGGATGTGCCTGTGTCTTTGGTCCACAACCAGTGCAGTGGACAACTGAAAAGGTTGCAGGCCTCGCTCCGAAATGAGATTGAGAAAGACGGACTGTCAAGGCCAATAAGCATTGATAAAACCCGAAAACTGAAGCTCCAAATACGGTTCAGGGTTCCTTAAGGAATAAGTAATTTCTGCGACAGATGCAAAGGTAGTAATTCTAGTGATTGATCACGTATGCCAACAACTGTGCTGAGAAATTCACTCTTTTCTGCGGTATCAACATGAATAAGTATGGTGGCCGTTCATCTAAGAAACAATGACGTTAGCCCTGAACACTTTGTGAGTACAACTATGTTTTGGACTGTTTGAGGCGACTGCCTGCTACTCATCCTTATACAAAGATTGTAATTTTTTCTTGATAGAGAGTACGTAAAACATATTCCCTTAGATTAATTAAACACATTATTAAAAATAAACGTCTTATATAAATTATAATATTTTTATATTGAGTAATCTTAAAATGATAAAAATCTCCAAATATCTTTATTTTATATCATATTATTTTTTTTTTCATTATGTTTTTTTTCGTTATCCACTCATAATTCTATTTTTCACCCACAAGGATATTTAGATAAACAAACACTAAATCAATGATTTTTTTTATATTGGTATCCAGTAAATAAATCATAATTTATCTGAAAATTATGGAGTACTATTTTGGAAACATGATATGATGGTGTATATATCCTGCCTAGATAGTCGTCAGGCAGGAAATTTTGATCTTGATACTCATGTTTTCGGCTGTTTTTTGTATAATGTTTGTCTTACACCACAGTCAAATTCTCTTTCAGATGCTTTGCTTGTTGGGAGATTTTAGTAGAGGTATTACGTTATGAGTCGAACATGGGAATGTTTGCGCAAGTTTTCTTCCTCCTGCATTTTCTTGGATGCTTACTGCTGTTGGTTGATTTTTAACAGTAGATTATTCAATGCTATTGCCTTATACTCCTTTCATTCTACAATAAATGAAACAAATTATATTTTGCATTATTCATCACGTATTTTAAGAAATTTCGTTATTCGTCTTAATGAAATAAGAAAATTACGTCATTGGCCTAAAGTTGAAATACATAGTTTAAACTATCATTAGTGTTTCACGGTAATTTTACAAAAAATGATGTTTGATCGTTCCGTAATGCAAGTCAAAGTTTATCTCGATAAACTCCTAGATCAAAATGTTGCATTTATTCTGAGACTGAGATAGAGTTGTGGAGTAATGACCTGACGCGACCCGTTTTTTGCCTGAGCTTGGCCCGACCATTTTTACTTTTGATCGGGCCTGGGTTGGCCCAGCCCCTTGACAGGGGCTAGAGCTGGGCCTTGATCCTGGGGAAGAAAATCAGGCCCAGTCCGGCCCGGCCCAACCCAGTCTCTTTGACCGGGCTTTTCTTTTTTCTTTTCTTTTTTTTTAAAAATTTTCTGTAATATAAAAGTCATGAACGGTTCTAAAAATAGCTGTTGACGATTTTCAAAATCGTCGACGGTTCCAACAACATGAGAATGTTACAGCAACCTGTACATTGTCATGAACGGTTCTAAAAATAGCTATTGACGATTTTCAAAATCGTCGACGGTTCCAACAACATGAAAATGTTACAGCAACCTGTACATTTTATCATCTAAAAATTGTGAACGGTTTGAAGAAATCGTTGGCGTTTTTAACTAAACCGGCAATGATTTTCTCAGAATCGTTCACGATTTTTGCAAGATAAAAATGTTAGCGTTCTGGATACTTGTTTGATGCATAAACCATGAACGGTTTCGTTAACCATTCACGGTTTTCATTTTCAAAATGAAAAAAATATAACCCTTTGAAGTGTTATTGTAAAGATCTGAAAAATTTGAGATAATTTATTTTTTCAATTATTAACAAAAACAGTATATTATTCAACGTCATAATTTATTTAACGAGCTTATAAAATTTGTTTGTCAAAATTATGATAAAAATATGCTAAATACGGATAAAATTAAACCCGAATACATAAATATGAGGGGCTTAATACCCCTCTTGATTTTTAAAATTTTTCTTCCACTTCACCCACTTCCACAACTTCAGCTACTTCTTTCTCCACTTCACATTTACAACTTTTTCTAACTAGTCCACTATCACCATCCTCTTTTCTTCATTTCTTCTCACTTCATTTCAATGTAACATTGTCCTAACTCTTTCTCCCCTCTAACTAACTCTCAATATTCTCATGGACTCACAGAGAGGAGTAAGACCGCCAAAGATCGATTTCATCATCAAACACCTCACGGTCTAATTCATCATCCGTTGGAGCTCGTATACATCATAGTTGAACTTAGTAAGTGAAGGTGAGCTTCATGACAATCATACGAAGATTATAAACCTCGTGCACTATTATAGGCTCTGAGATAAATTTGGATTTTAATATATGTTGAAGCAATATATTTGTAGTTTCTAATAAAGTTGATAGATCATGATTTAGACTCGTGAATCTCAAGATATAAATCAAAATATGAGGGTATATTAATCTATAAAAATTGATTATAGGGATAACTTTATAGCTTGATCTGAAATTATATAGAATGAGTTAGAAAACGAACCTTATATCAATGGAAAGATCTTGAAGTCTAATTTTCAGAACAGTTTAAAAATCTAGATTTAGAGTTGTATATAAGGAGTTATAAGCTGATCAGTGAAGAAAGGTAAAACTGTCTTATCTAGCAAAAAATATAAAATTGAACGAATAAACTGCTATTATTGGTAAGGTTACATGACAAAAACTTTAATTCAATGGAAATATTATGAAGTCTAGTTTATGTAGAATTTTACGAAATAATTTTTGAAGCTGTATACGCGAAGTTATAGATTTAAACGCATCGAATGGTCATGTTGGACAGTAAGTCATTTCCTAGATGGTGAAGGAACACGGGCCGTGTTGTATCAACACGGTCCGTGTCATTATGGGCACTAAGCCATTTCCCAGATTGTGAGGGAACACGAGCCGTGTTGTATCAACACGGGCCGTGTCACAATGGGCAGCGATTCCGGTCCTTCAAGCTATACGGGACGTGTTGTTTAATGCTCAACTCCATAACGTGAACATCATGCACAAAAGTGTGTCTTAATGCGTGTATCCTATTATATTATAGGACTCGAAGTCGCTGCTCGTTGTCACTGAAGGACGAGGTTGAACGTGTGCACATGAAGAACTGTGATAAAAGGTAACGTTTTTGTAAGTACGAATCATGAACCCAATGAACGGTCAAACATAAGTAAGGAACTTGAAAACCAGTGGTCTAAACATCGTAGATGATACAAACTTTTCCATCGTAAGCGAAAAAAATTTGTATCAATTATTTCCTTTCGTCAAGGTAAAGCCTTAAAGCATCCAATCTAATGGTGTTTCTATGCTTTCTTTGTTAACTAGGTTGTAATGCATTTTGAACATACCTTGTAAATTTAGGATTACCCGCAAAATTTCAAGGTAATTCATTATGGACTTTGAATTCGGCCAACATTTCACGTTGACGGGCATGATCATTGATGTGTATGAAATCACACATCATTTCGTTATTCTAAACGTTTGTTTTTATTCCCTGTGTATTGTCTAAATTGCATTTTTAGTTTCATTTTCGCCTTGGAATGTTGGTACTGCTGTATGTTGTGATTTTATGGC